>JAUJYZ010000223.1:0-140000 GCA_033675265.1 Actinostola sp. cb2023
TTTGTCGTTGACCTCAAATCGCAAACAGGGTTTTCTACAGCGCATGCGCCCTGTGCAGGCCGCTAAGATAATCACCGAAGGCTCTAACAACATGATTTATCAATACGAGACATCGATTCTGAATTCACAACAAACCTTGTTGCAGGAAGGTTAATGTCGTCTTGTTTTCAAAAATAACCACCAATAATTCATAGAGATATGGATTGTATCAATGTCAGTACTAGCTACTTGCAAAGGGTTTAGATATCTTTAGAACTTAGAACGAATCGAAGTGAGTTGATACATGCAGTGAAGGGTTTCAGCCAACCGAGCCGTCGAGGTGAACCCATATTTTACACTTCATCCAAACATTGTTTAATCACTCTGCGATGTCTAGTTATGTATACGGTATTGGTATTTATATGGATATATTTATGGCACCAAATAAACTATATCATTGTCATTCATGATTCGCCTGAGTTTGTGAAATCGCAGTACTGAAAATGGCCAGGAAAAGCATGTTCTACCGAGCTCGAGTCACACAACGAGCAACCAAACACTGTTTTAATCACACTACAAGATATCTATATTTAGTTCAAATAGGCTACATTTCAGTTAGAAGCCCGACTTCACGCTAGTAGAGCGGTCTAGTTGAGAATATACGAGTGTTTTTATTTCAGGTTCTTACGTGCCACGAAAGACGGATGGGGGCTCAAAAACCATTGAACTATAAGGTCATCATCGCTATTAGTGTGTGTGTTCCTATTGTACTTATCATCATCATAGTCTTGGTTGTTTGCTGCTACAAGAAGAATAAAGTAAAACAAGGCGATAGTAGGAATATTAGTGAGTATCAGTAGAAGTCATTTATCAAACTCGAAAAAAGTGTTCTTAAAATTCCCCTGATTTCGAAACAAACCAAGAATTGGATTAAAAAAAAGTGCAGCTTTAAATACCCGTAAGATGGAGAGCACTGAGGAGCACTGATGGAGGGAGGGGGTAAAAGGGCGCACCGTCTGCCTCCTGGGAGAAACAGTTCGACTGAAGGGGTTACGGACGTTAAATATGGCCTTACGTTTACTTAGGTACAGAAGCAAAGCCCTAAATCACAAAGTATTCTTGGTTTACATGACGTCATCAAAACGCTAAAATCTAAAATATGCGTCGTACAAAAACTGTTTGTTTGATATTTTGTTTATATCCACAACAAGTCTTCACAAAAAAATATGTGTACTTCGATGTTTGGTTTTTGATTTATTGAGTCTATTTATGTCACGCAACACTGTCACGTGTATTCTAAAGCCAGAGAATTAGGGAAATTTGCTTCAAATGTTTCGTGTTTTACCTCGTAACTGATATGTAAGTTTGATTTCATTAATATCTCTATTGAAAAACTGAGTTGTTTGTAATATTAACGTGATTTTGATCCTCGGTGTTTTGGCCGCCATGTTGGTGTACTACGGTTGTACACCAAGATGGCGGCCCCCATACATTCACACTAAATAATGCACACATTTGATCGCTCATATCTCAACATTGAAAGCTTCTTATAACTCAACATTTGGTTGAGATACATGATTTTGACTGCTATTTTGGTTGTGAGACCTTTTGTTCAATTATACTCGATATAAGACCCAGAAAATTTTACGATGACGTAAGTGCAAACCAGCAATACCAAATCCTGTAACTATTTCCTTTTCGTAGACTGGTAAATTTTCATGATAAAAATAAGGACGAAGGGCACTGTAACTGAGATTCAAATCGCCAGCATGTCATCACAGTGCATGCTCTATTTTGTCATCGCCGAGTTTACCATTTGACTCACTCGTGCATGCTATTATATTGTGCCATATTTGCAGTCCTTTAAAAATATCTAATAACATCTAATATATCTGATATTTTTAAATACATACATTAAAATGTATGTTCTGTTCGTTTATATCTTTTAGATGCGTTGGATTATGATAACGAAGGCTATGCCGACAGGTAAGTTACATTTAATATTTAGTGCCCTGCACAAATGATGTACGATATATTCGACATTCAATCAAATCAGTTTTTAATTACTTTACTTGTTGGCACAGGGGTGCTCAGTTATCTGTCATTTCTGAAGGTCGTACGGTTGTTTTGTATTGTAATGAATATTTACTTGTTGGCACAGGGGGTGCTCAGTTATCTGTCATTTCTGAAGGTCGTACCGTTGTTTTCTTTTGTAATGTTTGTTTTTTTTTACCTAAAGCAAGTTGACCTTACTTCTGAAATATGGGACCGTGTTCAAAAGCGAGCAATAATTTTATTACAATTATTGTAAAGTCTTTTTCTCATGCAGTTCAGATTCTACCAATACAAAAGAGGATGAGTACGATTAATAGACAAATTAAAACCATATGCCAATAAATATTGGCAACAATATACCATGCAAAACTGTCTTAATTTATGGACTCTGAAAACTGATCCAATTTCTGACATGTTTAGCTAAATAAACAGGAACATGATTTGAAATTAGTATCAATATATATGGTCTATATATGGGACAAGGACGAGGTAAGGGTTCTTTCACATAATATTAGACGAGCACAGAAGTACATGACATAGTAGTTATGTACCATGACATAGTTATGTACTTCTGACGAGCATCATTGCAATGCAACTTGATCATCACAAGAATAACTTACAAAAGATCATGACTAATACCAGATAATAACTCAGCAATGTATGACCAATCCAAGGTTAATTCCGCCATCTTGTAGGCACAGGCAGCCCAACCAATGCTTTTGAGGCTACTAAATATTCGGCTCACGGAAAAGTGCACCACTAAAGTGCGCCGCACATCAGGCCATCACGTGACTGTAATTTCATACCTTGTTTCAATATACACATGTACTGCGGGACGCACACAGGGAGCCCACATTATACGTTACTCATCACAGGGAACCAAACATAATTATGCGCGTGCGCTCTACCACAGGAAACCCATAAAAAAGGCGGCAAATATCATTTTATTGAATTATTTAGTAGCCTCAAAAGCAATGGTTGGGCTGCCTGTGCTTGTAGGGGGTGCAAACACGGCTAATTTCAGTCAACACATGATCACTTTGAGCTGTTATAACTCTGTTCGATCTTTTCGGTTTTTTCAAAATCTATATTTCTTTTAAAAGGTATATACTCTATGATTGCTGTCCATAAATATGGTGGCAAAGCGAAGGCCACAGCTGCAGTAAATCAGGTTTTTATGTTCAATTAAAAACATACGTACGAGAATATGCTAATTAGTTTTAAATTATAAGAACTACAGGCAGATTTGAAACAGCTGTAAATATAGTTTAAATGCTGTTTGTAGTCTCATTTTCAGTCACAGCAATATCTTAGCTAATATTAATATAAAACAACTTTCAAATCGAAAATCCAACAAAGTCGATTGGAGTTATTGGACCTCAAAGTGATCATGTTTTGACTGAAATTAGCCGTGTTTGCACCCCCTACAAAACAGTGGAATTAACCTTGGTCGGTATTCTTCATACATTTGTTATTAGCCAATCAACTTGCGACATGGCAAGACATTGTTTTATTAATTCACTTGTCTTTCTTTTTATTCAGCTGCCTCATGTCTGATTAAAACGACACGAAAACATCGAAAATATAATATTAATAATCAACTTAATGATCACGTGACCTATTCACTAATAAAGTAACAGTATACAGCGTTACTTAGCAACACCAACACAATGTATTCTGGATCCGGCTGATCCTCAAAGAAGATCTATATATGCCCAGCACTCAGCAAAGTCCATTGGGTTACTATCTGTATAGTGTACGACCTCAATGCTACACTTTATAGTAAACATATTTTAGATACTTTATAGTAAACATATTTTAGATACCAACACCTACACTTTATAGTAAACATATTTTATATGCCAACACCTACACTTTATAGTAAACATATTTTATATGCCAACACCTACACTTTATAGTAAACATATTTTAGATACCAACACCTACACTTTATAGTAAACATATTTTATATGCCAACACCTACACTTTATAGTAAACACATTTTATATACCAACACCTACACTTTATAGTAAACATATTTTATATACCAACACCTACACTTTATAGTAAAAACACATTTTATATACCAACACCTACACTTTATAGTAAACATATTTTAGATACCAACACCTACACTTTATAGTAAACACATTTTATATGCCAACACCTACACTTTATAGTAAACACATTTTATATGCCAACACCTACACTTTATAGTAAACATATTTTATATACCAACACCTACACTTTATAGTAAACACATTTTATATGCCAACACCTACACTTTATAGTAAACATATTTTATATGCCAACACCTACACTTTATAGTAAACATATTTTAGATACCAACACCTACACTTTATAGTAAAAACATTTTATATGCCAACACCTACACTTTATAGTAAACATATTTTAGATACCAACACCTACACTTTATAGTAAAAACATTTTATATGCCAACACCTACACTTTATAGTAAACATATTTTAGATACCAACACCTACACTTTATAGTAAACATATTTTAGATACCAACACCTACACTTTATAGTAAACATATTTTAGATACCAACACCTACACTTTATAGTAAACATATTTTAGATACCAACACCTACACTTTATAGTAAACATATTTTAGATACCAACACCTACACTTTATAGTTTTTAGTACCAACACCTATTTTAGATACCAACACCTACACTTTATAGTAAACATATTTTAGATACCAACACCTACACTTTATAGTAAACATATTTTAGATACCAACACCTACACTTTATAGTAAACATATTTTAGATACCAACACCTACACTTTATAGTAAACATATTTTAGATACCAACACCTACACTTTATAGTAAACATATTTTATAGCGTAGAACTAAGGGAGCTTTACTCATCCTGAAAGAGGCAGCGGAAGGATGAACAAGGATGACTCACAAAAACATAATTTCGAATCGAAATATACAAAATACAATTAAAAAATTCACAAGCCAATGATTTATAACCATTCACTCACAGTATATGACGTATTGCGTATTTAGGCACGTGATAGGGACGTTAATGCAATAAATAAATAAAAAACGAAATAAAGGAGTGAAAGTCCATTTGCCATTGTTGTTTGTTCAGTCTCCATAATCGTACATTTTAGGTCCCGTATGCACGAATGTGTTATTGATACAAGCATCAAGAGTTCCAGACTTTCGGTACGCACGCAATGCACTATGAGATTATTACAAAGGAAAAGTGAGCACCAATTATAGACACAGGGAGCCCAAGCTATGTGTTTGCTCACTTGGTGCTCACTTTGTAATAATCTCACAGTGCATTGCGCGCGTACCGGAAGTCTGGAACTCTTGATGCTTGCGTTGTAAACGTATATATTTTAATCCCTGGGAGGGGCCGGGTACTTAGGTTATTTTAGGCCGGGTGGGGATGGGCCGCCTTGGCGCTATCCCAGACCAAAGAAATCCGATTTTTAATATCTCAGACCTAAACCTGAAAAAAAGATATTAATAAATTACACGGCGGGCGTGAATGGCCCTAAAATCGGTCATTTGACATTTTTGGGAAATCGCAAATAACTAACCTAAAATCGAAAACCGTTTTGAAATTGGACGAAGACAACCAGAGTTGTGAATATTTTTAACTCGATATTTTTTACTGGGAAAAATTGGCGGGAAATAATTCATACAAAACCATCGGTAAAATAAACCTCTTGGTAAAACTTTTTTGTTTGAAAATATTTTAGCGCCATACTTAGAGTATTGGAAGAACTATGACATGCAGAATTTGTGTTGATTTTAGAATTTTGATTTTTTGAGTGTAAGTAGTTCAAATAATATTTAAAAAACTATGATTAAAACTATGATCATTTTAAAACTATTTAAAAATATCTCTAATAGAGTTAATAAACATCAAAATCATGCATTGTGTAGAATGAGATACCTCTATAACAATAATAAATATCAAAAAAGTCATTTTACTGATTTCTGTCCCTTCAAACTGCTTTTTTCTTTAGCTGATGATGTCATATATAATGACGTCATCAAAAACTCGGGTTCTAATAATCGGAACATTACGCAAATTTCACCGAAGTGCACAATATGTTATTCTCTTTCAAAATATACACTTTATTTTATCATTGTGTTTAAACTAAATTTTCACAGCAATTGTAACTTTTTATTATAACGTCATCATTGCGTCAGATTTTGCCATCGAGTAGTTTGAAATACCACACTACCATTACAGCGAAAATCCTTGTATCGCGACCTTTCGTTTTGAAAACTTCAGTTGGATTTTGGGTTTTTCTGTTCCGACAATCACTTTATACAGTCATTCCCAAAAAGGTTGTCCAGATGAAAAGACTACAGTACTACAATAAAGTCACGTGATTCATTATGTTTTTAATTTCTGCGCGGACTGCGCGCGGAACTGCGAGTTGATACCAGCGCCATTACATTCAGTTCTCACAATGCCGTGTACTTTTGCATCTCAAATTGAATTTCATGAGAGAAAATTGAATATACATAATGAATCACGTGACTTTATTGTAGTATTGTAGTCTTTTCATCTGGACAACCTTTTTGGGAATGACTGTATATCCATTTCTTGAGTACAAAGTTAACTCAGCATAAACATCAGTATTTAAAGTACTAAATAGTGACATTTCTATTGTTTTGTATTGTATTTAGTACTAATTAGTGCAAAAAATATATTGTCGGAACAGAAAAACCCAAAATCCAGCTGAAGTTTATACAAAACGAAAGGTCGCGATACAAGGATTTTCGCAGTAATAAAGAAACTCTGAAATTTGTATTTCATTTCATGGAAGAATTTTGAAAATATGAATGTTTTGAGAAAAATACGACGTTTTCACGGACCGATTTTAGGGTCATTTGTGCCCGCCGTGTTATATCACAGGTATATACCAAGGCTGTATACTTGTGAAGAGAATGTATGTGAAGAATTCAGCAAAACATTGTCAATAAAGCTTGAAATGATAGATAACAATTGTACTTACCGTCTTGTCTTGATTTCTTGCGATTTTAAGCGTTTTTTAGCGATTTTAGGTACCTCTTCCCTTCCCCTACTAAAGATAACTCTTTAGAAGGGGAAGGGGAGGAGGTACCTAGAAAGACGATTAAAATCGCAAGAAATCAAGACAAGACGGTAAGTACAATTGTTATCTAGTGTTAACTAGTGTTGCTAGTTTTTGTAAGAGCATATAGACAATAGTATTATGCTCCCAATACTTATTATTATTATTATTATTATTATTATTATCTATCATTTCAAGCTTTATTGACAATATTTTGCTGAATAATTTTTCGGGATGTATTCTTCACATACATTCTCTTCACAAGTATACAGCCTTGGTTACCTGTGATTATATTCAAGGCTTTTAAACTGAGAACACAATTCTATTCAAGGCTTTTAACACCTCAGCACATACAGGTATAGCTGATAAGGACAAGTACCTTTCAAAAGCAGTTTTTTTCATAGAAAATTGAATTAATCATCTACATGTTTTCCTTGGTACTACATATCATTTATAATGACATGCACGTAAGTTAGTTTTTATAGTTAGTCCCTGTTTTAATTACAGTTGTACATATACTATTATTATACATTTTATATATTTTTTAGAGAGTCATGTTATATATATTAACTATATTACGTGTTTGCAATGTAGTATTGTACTAAAAGCATTGATATTTGTTGTAATGCGCGAGAAATAAATTATTATTATTAATATTATTATTATTTTATTTTTTATTTTTATTATTACTAATCTACAGATGCACTTTAATTTTAATTAAAGTGAACTCAATGTTAATTAATTTAAATTCATTATCAACGCGCCCGCGATGCCATTACTCAGCGATACCTCCCATGCATATGTATTTAATCTCAAGATACTCGTGGAGTCCATATTTGGACCCTTCTCGTCCAACACCAGACTGTTTGAATCCACCGTGCGGATGTATCTCTGAGACAATGCTTCCTTCATTGACACCAACGATACCCGCCTCCAGGGCTTCAGCCACGCGCCATATTTGGCTAAAGTCACGTGAGTAGAAATAACCTGTCGAAATAAAGCACAGGTAGCCCAAGCTCTTTTAAAAAGACACAGCGAGAATGTATGTGAGATAGTGATATTCTCTAAAATGAAATAAAGTGCATTAGTATTTACCAAATCAGGTGATAGCAATTTTGGCGCGTGTTGATTGGCTCCCGTAACTCGGAATATCCTTGGCTATTCGCTGTTTTGGGACGAGATTCAAACTGGCGTCACGTTTGGCTACAGCTACAGCTACAGCTACAGCTATACCGCAGCTACATCTACAGCTACAGCTACAGCTACAGCTATATACCGCAGCTACAGCTATACCGCAGCTACATCTACAGCTGCTATATACCGCAGCTACAGCTACAGCCGCAGCTACAGCTACCGCAGCTACAGCTACAGCTACAGCTACATATATACCGCAGCTACAGCTACAGCTACAGCTACAGCTACAGCTACATCTATATACCGCGCAGCTACAGCTACAGCTACAGCTACAGCTATACCGCAGCTACATCTACAGCTACAGCTACAGCTATATACCGCAGCTACAGCTACAGCTACAGCTATACCGCAGCTACATCTACAGCTGCTATATACCGCAGCTACAGCTACAGCTATATACCGCAGCTACAGCTACAGCTACAGCTATACCGCAGCTACATCTACAGCTATAGCTACAGCTACAGCTACATCTATATACCGCAGCTACAGCTACAGCTACAGCTACAGCTACAGCTACAGCTACGTACAGCTACAGCTACAGCTACAGCTACAGCTACAACTACAGCTACAGCTACAACTACAGCTACAGCTACAGCTACAGCTACAGCTACAGCTACAGCTACAGCTACACTGAGCTACAGCAGTACATTCTTTATCCAACTGATTTGGTAAATACTAAAACAATTATCCCCCTTAGCGTCGAACTGCCTTAACTACTTCCCACTCCTACGAAAATTAAACGCCTCCAGATAACAGTGTCCGCGATGCACTATATATATGTCATGTCTATGTCATATTTACCTGCGAGTCCTGTGCTTGTGGCATTTGCTAAAGCAATAGCTTCTTCTTCTGTCTTAAATCTAGAAATTAATGTTGAAAACAATAAGACTGATATGCATGCCTCTACATACACGTAGCTGTACGTAGAGGCGTTACGTACTAATTATATCATTTTTTTCCTCAAAAAATCAAACCGAAACCCACAAATCTACTTGTACTGTACTGCTCCTTGTAATTCCATATTAGACAACCTAGTACCCATGCCCTTCTCCTCCCTTTTAGAACTGAGAGGACTGGATACGAGGTAGCCGGCTCCAGCTATCATATTTGTAATAGACCAGGAGCCAATAAGTAGGAGCATCCATGCTACATATTGGGTCTATGTCACGGCGTTTGAACAAGTTTGGCTATTTTTGGAACACGATTTTCGATCACTGTGCACTCAGACTCAGTCCGGTTTTATTTGCAGCAACTCGTTTTATTTGCAGCAACTCATTTTATTTGCAGCAACTCATTTTATTTGCAGCAAACTCGTTTTTATTTGCAGCAACTCGTTTTATTTGCAGCAACTCGTTTTATTTGCAGCAACTCGTTTTATTTGCAGCAACTCGTTTTATTTGCAGCAACTCATTTTATTTGCAGCAACTCATTTTATGCAGCAACTCATTTTATTTGCAGCAACTCGTTTTATTTGTAGCAACTCGTGTTATTTGCAGCAACTCGTTTTATTTGTAGCAACTCGTGTTATTTGCAGCAACTCGTTTTATTTGCAGCAACTCGTTTTATTTGCAGCAATTTTATTTGCAGCAACTCATTTTATTTGCAGCAACTCATTTTATTTGCAGCAACTCATTTTATTTGCAGCAACTCATTTTATTTGCAGCAACTCGTTTTATTTTTGTAGCAACTCGTGTTATTTGCAGCAACTCGTTTTATTGTAGCAACTCGATTTATTTGGTGCAACTCGTTTTATTTGCAGCAACTCGATTTATTTGCAGCAACTCGTTTTATATGTGTAGCAACTCGTTTTATTTGCAGCAACTCGTTTTATTTGCAGCAACTCATTTTATTTTTTAGCAACTTGTTTTATTTGTAGCAACTCGATTTATTTGCTGCAACTCGTTTTATTTGTAGCAACTCGTTCTATAGTTGCTGCAAACTCGTCAGTTTTATTTGCAGCAACTCGTTTTATTTGCAGCAACTCATTTTATTTTTTAGCAACTTGTTTTATTTGTAGCAACTCGATTTATTTGCTGCAACTCGTTTTATTTGTAGCAACTCGTTCTATAGTTGCTGCAAACTCGTCAGTTTTATTTGCAGCAACTCGTTTTATTTGCTGCAAACTCGTTTTATTTGCAGCAACAGTGATTGGTCAATTTCGTGTTCTACAAATAGCCAAAATTGTTCAAACGCCGTGACAGATTGTAATACTACGTGGATGCTCCTACTTATGGGCTCCTGATTATAGACCTGATAAGTGGCGTTAAGGGGCCAAATGTCTCCTCTTTACACACAAGCATATCATCCTGTACGTCCCCAAGTAGCGTAGGTTCAAAGAACGTTAGCCCTAGACGATGACGGTGACCCCCACGGAGAAGTTTGGCGCCTTTCGTTAAAGCATCGGCGATGTGTCTTTCAACCTGTTCGGAAGTGTAGAGAAACCAATGTTTCGTGCGACAAAGATTACAAAACGGGCAGGCCTGCAGCTCTTAGAAGATATATTCCATTAGGCGACTTGCATGATGACGTTGTTTTACTACAAGTACCAGAATGCTTTGGGAATTTTCTTTCTTATTCAGATTTTTATTCCCTCATGAGAATAGTAAGACAATTGGTGCTAATTATCTAACAAAAGAAAATGGGCAAAGCATTCTGGTACTTGTAGTATATGACGCCATCATGCAAGTCGCCTATTGGGTCAATACTATTAGAATAAAACAATAGAACGAGTAGACAATAAGAGCTAATAAATTATATTGTTTGTATTATCCAATCACAACATATCTTCTAAGCAGCTGCGTGTCACCTCTACAAAACAACTGAATTGAATGACGGTGTGGCCGGAGTTTGAGCACACGATCCCCTTCCCCCTCCCCCTCTCCCCTTCCTACAGCAAACTGATATACCTACCAAAATAGAACCATTTGATATACCCTATACACCGAATCGAAATATGGCGACAAACTTGAATAACTATTGTTCCTGACTGACCAACCTCTCATTCGTGTGAAAACGCAAAAGTGTTTTCACGTGAACACGAGGTTGGTCAGTCCAGGAACAATAGTTATTCAAATTGGTCGCCATATTTCGATTCGGTGTATGTAGTGACCATATTCCACACACTCTGGTTATATGCCTATTTCAATAAACGTTGTCGAGGACACCAGTCCATATAGGCGATAGGTTATACGTCGTTGCAAGACCGAAGTGCATTATGGCAACAGTTGAATAGCTAAAAAGGTATTTAAAAAGCCTGTATGATATGCGTCTATTTTCCATTTCAACATGCCAAAACAAATTTTGAATCGAATTTTATGAAATGTTTCTGGCATACATGGCATTCAAGCTGTTACCATAATGCAGTTCGGTCTTGGAACGACGTATAACCTATTGCCTATGGACTGATGTCCTTGACAACATTTATTGAAATAGGTGTATATCTGCATGGTATACCTCTTGCCGACTTTCTTAAGTTATTGATTATGAACCAAAGTTGTACCTTTTCTACAGCCTTATCATTGATTAGTGGGCCTTGGGTAGAACTGGCGTCCAGTCCATTACCAACTTTTAAGTGTCTGTCCATCGCTTCCGACAATCGATCAGCGAATTGATCATAGATGACATCTTGTACTAAGATACGATTGGGAGCAACACATGCCTATCGATAATGAACAGCCGTTTATTATTTTGCTTCATCATAATTAAATTGTTAATTATATATACAATACACTTTTAGAGCCGCGCGAAAATAATAATAGCAATAATTATGATGATTATGATAGATCAGTAGCACGATCACGCGACCATAAACTAGGGTGCTCTATTCTTTTTTTAATTTATCGTGTTATATGCAAGGGATTGCTTTCAAATTTACGCATGTTACCAATAAATAATTGGTCTTTTGGTTGAACTAGTACATTTTGGAGTTTCTGAAGGATATCGGAAAGAAAAATCTCATGATATGCTCAAAAAGTAGCTAATTATGCATGTAACGCGTTACACCACAAAGCGGCCCTGCACAGATTCAAGAGTTTTTTGTCGCTGGTAATCGACAGAATACCACAAAACTGCAGACATATATTAAATAATATAAGATCAGACAACTGGCAAAGTTTCAAAGATATTGGTTTATTCTCCAGCGTAAAAATATTACACAAACCTTCCCCATCGTAATGTAACGCTTGCTGTGATTTTCAATACCTCCTCTTGCTTGTTCCTCAATTATAACGCCGCTAAGTTCCATTATAGCTCAAAACACAAACAGAGGCAATGGGCTTGTCATGATCTATAACTCCTGCTAATTTTATTGAATAAAATTCTTTCTCGAGACCTCTAATTTCAGTACGAACTCGCTATCTAAACGAGTTCCCTGTTATCAAACCTTATGTTCTCTCCCGCTTAAACCATGACGGCTTGCTGGGCTTGTATTGAGGTACGTATAGGGCGAATTATAGCAACTTAAAAGCAGTAAAACGCGAGATATTACACTTTGAGGAAAACTGAAACACTTACGGCCGTGCTCACAAACCGTAACGAAGGAATAACAAGACTGTGGCGCTCCAGAAACTGTTCGAATTTGGCCGTAATTCTTCGACGAAGTCGCCATTTTCAATCTCGCTTCTTCCTCTCAAATCACGTGCATCAAATGCCAATGATAGGGGTGGTTTTTGAATAATTACAGGGATTTTATACGATGTTTTCCATGCCTCCGTATTGCGTGACATTTGTGTCACGTAACGTCCACGTGCGGTGATTTGAAGCAAAATAAATACAACAAGACGCTCTGAGAGCGTTTTCTCGGCGGGTGTTGTTGTTGTGTAGTGATGTCTAGACAACGTCTCGTTACGATTACTTTCGCAGTGCGCGGGTCGGCTTATTGGCTTTGTTGAGTTTCTTGTAGAAAATACGTGATCATTCTCTGAGAGTATCTACCAGCAAGCTAGCGATCAGTTATCGACAAAATGACTTCAGTTTGTCATGAGCTTCGTCCGAAAGAAGAAGATTCCCAGTTCATCGAATCGAATGAGTCAAACGTGCACGTCTCGTATGAGCCTGCGATATACGTTTGAGCGCATGCGTTGTCATGACGAATTGCCAATTTGTGACCGACGAAGAAAAAGAAAGCCCATTTTAAAACTCGGCGTCTGCCACAGGCAGCCCGCCGAGTAATAAAAGAACAAATTCCTGGTGTTTTGCGCAAAATTATTGCTTCTATCTAAATATCGTACTTATATATCATTTGTCTGTAAATAAATTCGATAATGATCTTTGAAAACTAAAAAACTTGGATTTGCCACTCCCACATTGCATCATGGGTAACCTAAATATGCATTTTACAGCTTCTCATATTACAATATGTAGTTAATATGTATTGATAATATGATTTAAGGTCAAAACACATTGAATGATACAATAGATAGCAATTTCCTGACAATTTTGTTCTGAGGGCCTTTGTTACACTAAATGCTACTCATCATAATGTTGTTGATAATGAGAGTGATTACTGCAGCTGTTGCTGATGCTTTTGATGATGATGGTGGTGATGATGGCGATAGTGCTGTATAGCGAGAGTGATTACTGCAGCTGTTGCTGTTGCTTTTGGTGATGGTGATGATGATGATGATGATGATGATGATGATGATAGCGACAGTGTAGTGTAGCGTGGAGAGACGATACCACCATTTTACGTACGTGGTCACTGAGCCAGACGAAGGCCAATGCACTTGCTAATGGGACCAATACCTTTTACTCAGCTATTCATATGTGACTGATAATGCTCTGGCCGGTGTTTGATGATAATAATTAATGATGTTTATATATACTAACAATTATGGTCATGATGATGATGATTATATTTAACCATAATAATATTGACTATTCTACCTACCTGTCCTGTATTCCTATGTTTTACTGGCTATGACACCCTCCACAGCTTGGTCAATATCAGCCGAGTTAAACACAATGAAGGCTGCATTACCACCGAGCTCTAACGAGACCTTCTTCACGGTATCCACGCACTTATACATGAGTAACTGAAACAGTAATAGTAGTAAAGGTATATTAATATTAGGCGACTTGCACTAAGAGGTCACGTGACCCTAACTGCTTTAACTGGCCGTCTCTCTAAAAACCTCTCAGTCGTTTTCGCTTCTAAAATAAATATCTCCCAAACTCTAGCTAATGAAAGAATATATCAAGGTTATTACTAAAACGGGTTTGGTTTGCTTCAAAATATTTTTTTATTTTATTTTTTATTTTTTGAAATGATTCCGTCTGAGGGGTGTTCGGAAAACTAAGACCCCCAAAACTAAGACCCTAAGACCCTAAGACCCTAAGAAAATTTAAAATGTCCAAATCAGGTAAATCCAATGTTCTGTACTTTAATAAAAAAAAGAAGAGAACAGAGGAAAGGCTGTGTTCGCACCACGTTTAGCTTCAAAATTCCATGAGTTTCTCTGCCGTCTGAGCCGGTGATAGTTGGCTCGATGATATCGAATAGGACTTAAAATATCCTGTCTTTTCGGCTTTCCATGAATAAAACCACCCCCAGAATAACAGCTTCTTACTTTGAGGAGTAAAATTCACGTGTCCAGTGGTTTTCCAGTGGTCGTTTTTCAAATCAGTTGGCAAGATAAGTTTTTACGGATAGTCAGTAGCCGCCATATTTAACACAGGTAACCCAAACACAATTATGCCCTACCACAGGAAACCCATAGAGCCGGTTCTAATGGAAGAAAACAGCGTTCCTCCTTTAGACTTATCAACCAAAAGAACCATACGCGGGTTTAAAACATCAAGAAGATGGATTTAATATGTAAATATGTCATTCAAGAATGAAATTAACTAATTGGAAGAATAGTTCTTGTATATCCCTGTGTGTATGGGTTACCTGTGTCAAAGATGGCGGCTGCTTTGTCGCTGCCGTAAGACATGACTTATCTTGACTGATTGATTTGAAAAACTGCCACTGGAAAACCACTGGATACGTGAATTTTACTCCTCAAAGTAAGAAGCTGTTTTTCTGGGGGTGGTTTTCTTCATGGAAAGCCGAAAAGGTCGAAAAGGCAGGATATTTTAAGTCCTATTCGGCATATCCGATCCCGGCAATTTATCACTCAAACGTTTTTGAACTAGCTGAGCTGAACGTCACCCAATTAATATTAAAGTACAGAACATTGGATTTGCCTGATTTGGACATTTTATAATTTCTTAGGGTCTTAGGGTCTTAGGGTCTTAGGGTCTTAGGGTCTTAGTTTTGGGGGTCTTAGTTTTCCGAACACCCTCCGTCTGAGAGCTGGTCAAGAGGTCAAATTTGCATGAAATTATGCACTTCTTTACGGCGCTGTACAAACTTCGTCTCGCATTATCCAGCGAAACTTTTTGTAAAGCGTTATTCAATCGGTTCAGCCGTTTATGAGAAAATTAGTTGATAATTAACCCCACTAAGATCTAACTGAACGGCGGCTCAAAATTACCCAATTTTACTCGATTATTTTGCAAAAGTGGCACATCGCTGGACTCTCTCATTGACACAATCGGATTGAACATCATTTCATTTACACAAATCTGTAAAAACCTGTGTACGTTTTGGATATTCAAAAGTTACGACAATTTCAGTTGGTGCATGTTAGAGGATTTACGAATATTAATTAGGTGCAATATCTCAGATATCTTATCCATATGAAGTTGAAAACAGCTTACCTCCTTCCTAAATCGCTCATGTTTCCCATTTTACCCATGCTAGACTTCATTCCAGGTCAACATTTCCAAATACAGCGATTTAGGAAGGAGGTAAGCTATTTTCAACTTCATATGGATAAGATATTGCACCTAATTAATATTCGTAAATCGTCTAACATGCACCAACTGAAATTGTCGTAACTTTTGAAATATCCAAAACGTACACAGGTTTTTACAGATTTGTGTAAATGAAATGATGTTCAATCCGATTGTGTCAATGAGAGAGTCCAGCGATGTGCCACTTTTGCAAAATAATCGAGTAAAGATGGGTAATTTTGAGCCGCCGTTCAGTTAGATCTTAGTGGGGTTAATTATCAACTAATTTTCTCATAAACGGCTGAACCGATTGAATAACACTTTACCTCCAGACAAACTAGATAAATTTATCTACAACATGATATAAAAAGTTTCGCTGGATAATGCGAGACGAAGTTTGTACAGCGCCGTAAAAAAGTGCATAATTTCATGCAAATTTGACCTCTTGACCAGCTCTCAGACGGAATCATTTCAAAAAATAAAATAAAATAAAATAAAAATATTTTGAAGCAAACCAAACCCGTTTTAGTTTTAACCTTGATATAGTCTTTCATTAGCTAGAGTTTGGGAGATATTTATTTTAGAAGCGAAAACGACTGAGAGGTTTTTAAAGAGACAGTGTCAAAATGAACTCCAGCCAAGAGCCGTGCCATCCAATGCATTTTCCAAACAAAATCTTAGAAAACGATCGACTATAATTTTAATGTCATTTCTCCTGTGTGAGACATTATGCGCTGAATCTTCTCCCTTGTACTAATTTCGAACTGCTCTTTTCATTCCTATATATGCGATACGGGTATGTGTCGCGGAATAGGGTATATATATCGTTTTCGCACTCAGTTTAGTCTGGGATAGGGTGCCTTATTGGTCTGGGATAGGGTATAGTTTTCACAATAACGTAACACGCCCAACTACACCAGCGTTAGATATCATAGTCTGTCACAACTTACAGTTCACCAAATACAACAGCCGCAGCACACCCCTACCCGAAAAACTACCAGAGTACTCTCCCCCTCCCCCCGGGGCGATCTTACCAAATACCTTGCCAGTGGCAACGGAGCCAGTGAACGACAACTTCGACACCAGGTCGCTCTTAAGAACTACATCCGTCAGGCCTTCGGCATGGTCTCGGGAACACGGCAGAGTATTGATTACTCCCGGCGGAAAACCAGCCTCATTAGCAAGCTAAAAGTACATAATTACACAAATCATGTTTACATATAGTTTCTATAGTTATTGTATAACACGTGTAGTACTTGACCTGCTGTAAAGCTAAGGCACACAGTGGTGTTTCTTCTGATGGTTTGATTATCACTGTACATCCTGCAGCAAGAGCAGCAGCAGCCGCCCTTGTTATCATCGCGTATGGAAAGTTCCACTTAGAGAAACACAAATACGTAGCACGTTAGCATAGTTTAACATCTTGTACACTGTTATTCGTTTAGGACTAGGGACGGGACTTCTATCATTACAGCAGCAGCTACCCTGGTTATCATATCGCGTATGGAAAGTTCCACTTAGAGAAACACAAATACGTAACACGTTAGCATAGTTTAATATCTTGTACACTGTTATTCGTTTAGGACTAGGGGCGGGACTTCAATCATTACAGCAGCAGCTACCTGGTTATCATCGCGTATGGAAAGTTCCACTTAGAGAAACACAAATACGTAACACGTTAGCATAGATTAATATATTGTACACTGTTATTCGTTTAGGACTAGGGGCGGGACTTCAATCATTTACAGCAGCAGCTACCCTGGTTATCATCGCGTATGGAAAGTTCCACTTAGAGAAACACAAATACGTAACACGTTAGCATAGAGTTTAATATATTGTACACTGTTATTCGTTTAGGACTAGGGGACGGGACTTCAATCATTACAGCAGCAGCTACCCTGGTTATCATATCGCGTATGGAAAGTTCCACTTAGAGAAACACAAATACATAACACGTTAGCATAGTTTAACATCTTGTACACTGTTATTCGTTTAGGTCTAGGGGCGGGACTTCAATCATTACAACAGCAGCTACCCTGGTTATCATATCGCGTATGGAAAGTTCCACTTAGAGAAACACAAATACATAACACGTTAGCATAGTTTAACATCTTGTACACTGTTATTCGTTTAGGACTAGGGGCGGGTCTTCAATCATTACAGCAGCAGCTACCCTGGTTATCATATCGCGTATGGAAAGTTCCACTTAGAGAAACACAAATACATAGCACGTTAGCATAGTTTAACATCTTGTACACTGTTATTCGTTTAGGACTAGGAGCGGGACTTCAATCATTACAGCAGCAGCTACTCTGGTTATCATATCGCGTATGGAAAGTTCCACTTAGAGAAACACAAATACGTAACACGTTAGCATAGTTTAACATCTTGTACACTGTTATTCGTTTAGAACTAGGGGCGAGACTTCAATCATTACAGCAGCAGCTACCCTGGTTATCATATCGAGTATGGAAAGTTCCACTTAGAGTTGAAACACAAATACGTAGCACATTAGCATAGTTTAACATCTTGTACACTGTTATTAGTTTAGGACTAGGGGCGAGACTTCAATCATTACAGCAGCAGCTACCCTGGTTATCATATCGAGTATGGAAAGTTCCACTTAGAGTTGAAACACAAATACGTAGCACATTAGCATAGTTTAACATCTTGTACACTGTTATTAGTTTAGGACTAGGGGCGGGACTTCAATCATTACAGCAACAGCTACCCTAGTTATCATATCGAGTATGGAAAGTTCCACTTAGAGAAACACAAATACATAGCACGTTAGCATAGTTTAACATCTTGTACACTGTTATTCGTTTAGGACTAGGGGCGGGACTTCAATCATTACAGCAGCAGCTACCCTGGTTATCATATCGAGTATGGAAAGTTCCACTTAGAGAAACACAAATACGTAGCACGTTAGCATAGTTTAATATCTTGTACACTGTTATTAGTTTAGGACTAGGGGCGAGACTTCAATCATTACAGCAGCAGCTACCCTGGTTATCATATCGAGTATGGAAAGTTCCACTTAGAGAAACACAAATACGTAGCACGTTAGCATAGTTTAATATCTTGTACACTGTTATTAGTTTAGGACTAGGGGCGGGACTTCAATCATTACAGCAGCAGCTACCCTGGTTATCATATCGCGTATGGAAAGTTCCACTTAGAGAAACACAAATACATAACACGTTAGCATAGTTTAACATCTTGTACAGCGATTTAGTTTAGGACTAGGGGCGAGACTTCAATCATTACAGCAGCAGCTACCCTGGTTATCATATCGCGTATGGAAAGTTCCACTTAGAGAAACACAAATAAGTAGCACGTTAGCATAGTTTAACATCTTATACACTGTTATTCGTTTAGGACTAGGGGCGGGACTTCAATCATTACAGCAGCAGCTACCCTGGTTATCATATCGCGTATGGAAAGTTCCACTTAGAGAAACACAAATACGTAGCACGTTAGCATAGTTTAATATCTTGTACACTGTTATTCGTTTAGGACTAGGGGCGGGACTTCAATCATTACAGCAACAGCTACCCTGGTTATCATATCGCGTATGGAAAGTTCCACTTTAATAGAGAAACACAAATACGTAGCACGTTAGCATAGTTTAATATCTTGTACACTGTTATTCGTTTAGGACTAGGGGCGGGACTTCAATCATTACAGCAGCAGCTACCCTGGTTATCATATCGCGTATGGAAAGTTCCACTTAGAGAAACACAAATACGTAGCACGTTAGCATAGTTTAATATCTTGTACACTGTTATTTGTTTAGGACTAGGGGCAGGACTTCAATCATTACAGCAACAGCTACCCTGGTTATCATATCGCGTATGGAAAGTTCCACTTAGAGAAAACACAAATACGTAGCACGTTAGCATAGTTTAACATCTTATACACTGTTATTCGTTTAGGACTAGGGGCGGGACTTCAATCATTACAGCAGCAGCAACTACCCTGGTTATCATATCGGGTATGGAAAGTTCCACTTAGAGAAACACAAATACGTAGTACGTTAGCATAGTTTAACATCTTATACACTGTTATTCGTTTAGGACTAGGGGCGAGACTTCAATCATTACAGCAGCAGCTACCCTGGTTATCATATCGCGTATGGAAAGTTCCACTTAGAGAAACACAAATACGTAGCACGTTAGCATAGTTTAACATCTTATACACTGTTATTCGTTTAGGAATAGGGGCGGGACTTCAATCATTACAGCAGCAGCTACCCTCATCATATCATATCGCGTATGGAAAGTTCCACTTAGAGAAACACAAATACGTAGCACGTTAGCATAGTTTAACATCTTATACACTGTTATTCGTTTAGGACTAGGGGCGGGACTTCATCATCATTACAGCAGCAGCTACCCTGGTTATCATATCGCGTATGGAAAGTATCCACTTAGAGAAACACAAATACGTAGCACGTTAGCATAGTTTAACATCTTATACACTGTTATTCGTTTAGGACTAGGGGCGGGACTTCAATCATTACAGCAGCAGCTACCCTGGTTATCATATCGCGTATGGAAAGTTCCACTTAGAGAAACACAAATAAGTAGCACGTTAGCATAGTTTAACATATATTTATATACAACTGTTATTCGTTTAGGACTAGGGGCGGGACTTCAATCATTACAGCAGCAGCTACGCTGGTTATCATATCGCGTATGGAAAGTTCCACTTAGAGAAACACAAATAAGTAGCACGTTAGCATAGTTTAACATATTTTATACACTGTTATTCGTTTAGGACTAGGGGCGGGACTTCAATCATTACAGCAGCAGCTACGCTGGTTATGGTTATCATATCGCGTATGGAAAGTTCCACTTAGAGAAACACAAATAAGTAGCACGTTAACATAGTTTAACATATTGATCATCTTATACACTGTTATTCGTTTAGGACTAGGGGCGGGACTTCAATCATTACAGCAGCAGCTACGCTGGTTATCATATCGCGTATGGAAAGTTCCACTTAGAGAAACACACATAAGTAGCACGTTGGCATAGTTTAACATATCTTATACACTGTTATTCGTTTAGGACTAGGGGCGGGACTTCAATCATTACAGCAGCAGCTACCCTGGTTATCATATCGCGTATGGAAAGTTCCACTTAGAGAAACACAAATAAGTAGCACGTTAGCATAGTTTAACATATCTTATACACTGTTATTCGTTTAGGACTAGGGGCGGGACTTCAATCATTACAGCAGCAGCTACGCTGGTTATCATATCGCGTATGGAAAGTTCCACTTAGAGAAACACAAATAAGTAGCACGTTAGCATAGTTTAACATATCTTATACACTGTTATTCGTTTAGGACTAGGGGCGGGACTTCAATCTTTACAGCAGCAGCTACGCTGGTTATCATATCGCGTATGGAAAGTTCCACTTAGAGAAACACAAATAAGTAGCACGTTAGCATAGTTTTAACATATCTTATACACTGTTATTCGTTTAGGACTAGGGCGGGACTTCAATCATTACAGCAGCAGCTACGCTGGTTATCATATCGCGTATGGAAAGTTCCACTTAGAGAAACACAAATACGTAGCACATAGCATAGTTTAATATCTTGTACACTGTTATTCGTTTAGGACTAGGGGCGGGACTTCAATCATTACAGCAGCAGCTACTCTGGTTATCATATCGCGTATGGAAAGTTCCACTTTAATAGAGAAACACAAATACGTATCACGTTAGCATAGTTTAACATCCTGTACATACAACCCCTTCTGGGATCGCTGTTCTTCGTTCATCATCGGACCACGCTGCACCATCATCCCTATCATCATCAATAATACAAAAATCATCATCATCATCATAATAATACAAGCACATCATCATCATCGTCATCATCAATAACACCATCATCACCATCATCATCGTCATCATCAATAACATCAACACCACCACCACAATCATCGTCAACACCACCACCACCGTCATCAACACTAACCAATTAATGAATGAACGAACCATACTTTATTTATCGAGGGCATCACGTTACAGTTTGTATAAACTGGTGACCCTGTAGCCCTCTACACCTACACCAACACCAACATCATATCGTCATCAGCATTAATCATCACATCAACACCACCAGCATCACCATGGCATCATCATATCATCATCATAATTCCAACACCAACAACATCATCATCATCATATCATCATCATAATACCAACACCAACACAACATCATCATCATCATATCATCATCATAATACCAACACCAACAACATCATCATCTCATCATATCATCATCATAATACCAACACCAACACATCATCATCATATCATCATCATAATACCAACACCAACAACATCATCATATCATCATAATCATCATCATAATACCAACACCAACAACATCATCATCATCATCATATCATCATCATAATACCAACATTCCCAACAACATACATCATCATCATCATCATATCATCATCATAATACCACACCACCAACAACATAATCATCATCATATCATCATAATAATACCAACACCAACAACATCATCATCATCATCATATCATCATCATAATACCAACACCAACAACATCATCATCATCATCATATCATCATCATAATACCAACACCAACAACATCATCATCATCATATCATCATAATAATACCAACACCAACAACATCATCATCATCATATCGTCATAATAATACCAACACCAACAACATCATCATATCATCATCATAATACCAACACCAACAACATCATCATCATCATATCATCATCATAATACCAACTACAACAACATCATCATCATCATCATATCATCATAATAATAGCTCAGTTTGACAACAACAACATCAAGCATCATCATCATCATCATCATAATACCATTTCACAACATCATCATCATCATCATATCATCATCATAATACCAACACCAACAACATCATCATCATCATATCATCAGCATAATACCAACACCAACAACATCATCATCATCATATCATCAACATAATACCAACAGCAACAACATCATCATCATCATATTGATCATCATCATAATACCAACACCAAGTCATCATCATCATATCATCAGCATAATACCAACACCAACAACATTCTCAAACAAGATTATCCATCGAATCGTTTGGTGAAATTCATTGTCTCAAGTTTCTCATATATTGAAGTTTTAATCAGATACTTTGACTATTGTCACGTGACTTACGGGAGTCCAGATTGCCGTCACACCAATAGGTTGTTTGATAACCATTAGTCGTCGACCAGGTAGAGGAGTAGGTATGATATCACCATAGACACGCCTGGCTTCTTCTGACAACCATTCTATGTGTGCCATGGCATAGTTGACTTCTCCATAAGCCTCTGCTAAAGGTTTGCCCTAATAAAAGACGTGAAACAAGGCAAGTTATTAAGGATTTCATTGTATGCAGGCATCTATTTAAATCAATTGTAGTGGCTTCATCTGCATTAAATTTGTTTAATGAACCAAGCTTTCGGCATCGCGGCCATCTTCAGGGTTATGAAGACAAGTTGTTAGCATATCATCACATTTGAATCAAGCATCATCATCATCATCAAAATCATCAGCCATCCTAATCATCAAAAATCATATATCCAGCAATATCATAATAATGCACCCTCTATCATCCTCCTCATCATTCCATCAACCATACAGTCATCAACACCTACGAACTATTGTCGACCATATAATTATAATAACCATAATAATAACCATATCATCATCATCATTAACACCTTTCAATTGCATTGCATCACCCATCACCATCAACCAGTCATCAACACCTATGACTATTGTCAACCATATCATCATCATCATTAACACTTTTCAACTCAAGCCTGTTAACTGCTTGGCTTTATCAGATTCATGGAAAATCACATTTTTCGACATACATGTTGTATCTCCATGTAGTTTAACTATGAAATAGAAATTTATGCCGTAAGTCACACTTAGGTTCCATAATATTTTAAGCGGGACAATGTTGACTTCCGGTGGTCACGTGACATTTAGGGGAGAAAATTAGAAATTTGCAAATAATGGGCTGATGGGTGTCTTTTATTTCAAAGTTCTTTTGGTGTTAAATTGTTACGTTTAATGTGCTTAATAACAATCTGTCCGGTATGGTTGACTTTAGTGTCGTGCTGATGAGATAATCGGCAAAATGGGTCACGTGACCATGTCATGCATTTCAATATTGTCATTTTTCTCATTAACACGAAACTAAAGTCAACCATACCGGACAGATTGTTATTAAGCTCATCGAACTTAACAATTTCACATCAAAAGAACTTTGAAATAAGACACCCATCAGCCCATTTGCAAATTCCTGTTTTTCTCGCCTTAATGTCACGTGACTACCGGAAGTCAACTTCATCCAGCTTAAAATATTGAGCCTAAGTGTGACTTATGGCATAAATTTCTATTTCATAGTTTTAAACAGCATGGAGATATTTCGGAAAATGTGATTTTCCATGAATCTGAAAAAAGCCAAGCCTTGACAGGCTTGAGAATATCATCATGCACCCATCATCATCAACCAGTCATGAACACCTATTGTCAACCATATCATCATCATCATCACTTTTCAATATCATCATGCACCCATCATCATCAACCAGTCATCAACACCTATTGTCAACCATATCATCATCATCATCACTTTTCAATATCATCATGCACCCATCATCATCAACCAGTCATCAACACCTATTGTCAACCATATCATCATCATCATCACTTTTCAATATCATCATCATGCACCCATCATCATCAACCAGTCATCAACACCTATGACTATTGTCAACATGATCATTATCATCGTTATATATTAACACCTATCAATATCATCACCCAATCTGCCAATTAATATATCATTATATTCTAAATTAAAAACACCTGTTCTTTGGTGAGAATCCTTGCTAGTTGATCTTGGTTTTTGAGCATCAGACTATGCCACAGCTTAAGTTTATCGCTACGTTCCTAGAATAGAAGAATGCTTGTATCAATATATGGCGGCCATAGTGAATAGAAGTACCAAGTATTGGTGAGTGATTGGTGATCGTAGAGATGCAAACATGACCTGTTTTTATAGGAGAAGTGCAAAATTACTTGATACAATATCAAAGCATCAAATGGCAAATAGTGTAAAACGGCCATAGTTTTGTTTGTTTTTATTTAGTGAAAATTCAATGGCAACATCAGCTGACATGAGCTGTTGACATGTGTTTATTGAGGTCGCTAATATTGATTTTTTTTGTGATAGAGCGATCACCCAGAGTGTTTTTGATCGATCGAATTTTTTGCGATTCACTCTTCAGTCACGCGTACTGATTTTTAAGATCAGCAAACTGGTTTCTTTCTGGTGCAAACAGCCTATATGATCTGAAAGAGTTTGTCTGAAAGAACATTTCTGGAAAGTTTCGATGGTATAGGATAAAATCTCAAAACGTTATCGGGGATGACATTTATAGACTTTAGTATGGGATTTTGCCGTCATGCGTTGCAAGCCTCGTTTTGAAGTTTTTTCAGAATTTAAATCGTTCAAACTTTTCGCAGAGATATATAATTTCGTCATGAAACTTGTACATTATACTTATATAACTAATTTCATGACGTAATTATATATCTCTGCAAAGTTATGAACGATTTAAATTCTGAAAAAAAAACATCAAAACGAGGCTCGTAGCGCATGATGGCAAAATCCCATACTAAAGTCTATAAATGTCATCCCCGATAACTTTTTGAGATTTTATCCTATACCATCGAAACTTTCCAGAAATGTTCTTTCAGACAAACTCTTTCAGATCATATAGGCTGTTTGTACCAGAAAGAAACCAGTTTGCTGATCTTAAAAATCAGTACGCGTGAGAAGAGTGAATTGACCGCGCGAGTTGGATCACAGGCAGCCCAATTAAGTTGTGATCTTGTGAATATTAAATTGTAGAGAATGTATGTAGAATTACAAAATAACGTACAATGGCACTTACGTTGTCAATAAAGGACTGAAAATTCACCAGTGTTGATAATTTACTGTTCTATTGCCCTCATGTGTTAGTTTGGCGTTTTAGGCCGTTTTTATTTTTTTTCTCCCTCACCCTGTAAAGGAAGAGGGTGAGGCACAGGTAGCCCAAGTTCACTGTTTGTGGCTATTTACTAGAGATATATGTGACTAAACGAAACATAGAATAAAATCGTTGAATCTTGTTAAAATCCAATAAGACTTACATGGTGTCTTATTTATATACTTAGTTATCTTCCTGCTGAGTTACAGCGAATTTCGTTAGGTTTAACTGCTTTTCCCTTTGAGTGGCAAGGGAAAAGCAGTTAAACCTTAACGAAATTCGCTGTAACACAGCAGGAGGATAACTAAGTATATAAAGAAGACACCATGTAAGTCTTATTGGATGTTAACAAGATTCAACGATTTTATTCTATGTTTCGTTTAGTCACATATATCTCTAGTAAATAGCCACAAACAGTGAGCTTGGGCTACCTGTGGGTGAGGGAGAAAAAAAAAAAAAACGGCCTAAAACGCCAAACTAACACATCAGGGCAATAGAACAGTAAATTATCAACACTGTGGTGAATTTTCAGTCCTTTATTGACAACGTAAGTGCCATTATACGTTATTTTGTAATTTTACATACATTCTCTACAATTATTCACAAGATCACAGCTTGGGCTGCCTGTGGTTGGATTTGATCGACCGAGTTTTTTTGATCGACTAAGTTTTTTGTCAAAGAAAGAGTAATATAGAGATTTATGACTTTTATTATATAAGAGCGCATCCACAAATATTCGTACTCTTTACAATTAAACAGTTAATACTCTAGGAAATAATACTGTAAAGCATATTTCTTGCGTGACAAGCCCGCAAGCACGCAAGATCTTTATGCATTTTAATTAGTTCAAATTTCCTTAATTCATATTTTGGTGGTATTTTTGATTTTGTTTCACGGACATTGGTTCGGCGCTCTAGTATGTCAAGCACAGGCTAAAGTAGTAAATTTGCACTTTGAAATACTGACTCAACATATACATACATTGAAGCCTGCGTGACAAACTCGGCTCGGAGGGATTAACACTGACTCAACACCAGATATATCACGCAAAGTTGGCTTCAGTTCCTTGTGTCAGGTGATTGATTATCGTATCTACATGTAGTAATGATCACTCTGTAAATAAAATAAGTTTGTTCTAGAGCACTAAAAAAATAAATTTAAGTGCAAAAAGATAAAGATATGTGACTATAATGAGAATATATCACCCGGGATACCATTTCACATTCTATAAATTTATAATCACGTTTATAATATTCTACAGGCTCAGGCAGCCAGTATAACGAGCGACAGAATATACCCCTGGGTTCCCGAGGATGCACTGCAACGGACATCTCTATTACATCAATACACATTAGATCAGTATGTATGTAGAACACGAACCCGAGCGGTTGTTTTTTTCCAAGTTTTGAAGGCATCGTACGCCAGTTGTACTGCAAGTTTCGCCTCGTCTTCTCCCATATCTGCGACTCGGTCTATCTCTTCGCCTGTAGAAGGGTTGTAAACAGGGAACGTTGTAGTGCTTGTAATCCATTTACCTCCGATAAAACCCTTGTTTCTGAGCAGAGAGAACTGATTACGGACTGTGGCGACTGATGTTGCACGTGTTTTGGCCATTTGTACTAATGTCACGCAACACCACAGGAAGCCCAAGCAGTATACTTGAAAAATTTTGAGTATTTTTGAAAATGTCTCGAAATGTAAAAAAAACATGTTCAGTATTCAACTGATATTCACATTTATTTACATTTATTTGAAATTAAGTCACAAGTATACCGCTTGGGCTGCCTGGCAACACTTGGTAAAACGTAATTGTACCACAGGAAACCCAAACTTGAATTTTATTTAAATAATGTTTAAAATCATTTTTTTTTCGCTTTTATCAATTAACTTAGATTATTACACGATTGAGAAAATTCACCCGGCGAAGATCCCCGGCGAAGTGATTGTCCTTCCTTTGCTGGTTTCACAATTATTTTACCCACAATCCACTGCGGCAGACTCAGCTCGCTGCACAGCGGTATCCCCCATGGCGGCGTTTCTCCATGACGATGAAAATGGCGGAAAGCATTTTCAAATATTGAGAAAAATATCGTTAAAAACACTATTGATTGTGTCCTAAACTAACAAAATGGAGAGATCGAGGACCATGCTGTACCCGTGTATTGATTTCTGACGAAGTTTCACCGATGTGACGAAGAAAATTGGAATCATTGAGTGAAAATAACAAACGCTCCCTGTCGCTATGGTAAGCTTGCACTACAGTTTGAATCGACATTTATATATTTTTAGGAAAAAATCTTGCCCGTTTTCTCGGTATATTTTGGAGTAGATTGATGTTTTGTTTTGTAGTTGTGGCAGTGATTGTGATATACAATGACTTTATGTAATGTCATGTGTACAGTAAGAAATAATGGCAATCATTAACTTATAAAGCTTATAAGCTTAAGTTATTGTACAGCTGTCAGTGTAACTGTAAGTACACTGACATAGATTTTAGATCAAGTAGACAGTCGATGTCGCTACAACTGGCATTAAGCAACGATTCGCTTTGTGCTTGAATTATATTTATAATTTACTTGATGAAGTTTAGCGAGATTGCTCTTCTTGAAGGCCGATTTAATAATTACAAAATGTCCATTCTTATAAGTAAGCTTAAACTAAGTTTAAGCTTACTACCCGGCGTATGCAATCGATAAAATCGATGATCGACTAAAATCGATATCAATCGATATCAATTAATTGATTGATATCGATAATCGATAGGTAATCGATGAACCGAAAATTTGTGACCTTTTATCAATTTAAAAATCGATCAATTCACTTTATTCGCGGTTAAACCAAACACCGTAGCTGCCAATTGATGGCAATTGTTATTGATTATCGATATCAATCGATGAAGACAAAATTTGTGACCTATCGATTGACCGATACCAATCGATATCAATTAACTAATTTTATTGATTGATGTCGATTTATCGATTGCATTTCCGATCATCGATTTTATCGATTTTTATCGATTGCATACGCCGGGACTACTAGCAAGGTGAAAATGATACCAAAAAGTACCGAGAACTGTACTATTTTTGTTTATTTTTTGCTGTTAACCCATTCGCTCCTACACCGGCCGAAACCGGCCGTAAACATCGATAGTGCTTTGAAAAATTCTAACTTTCTGAATTTTCGTAACATCGATCTCGTGGCCAGTTATTAGTGACAACTAGATAACTCTTCATATTTTAACCTCAAGTAAACTGACTTACAGGTCCGATTTCTGGGCATTAGTTCAATTTGTTTGCCATAAAAATCAAAAATGCGTGTTTTTGACGCAATTTTACACCTTGAAAATGACCGACATTTGACTTGGATTTTCTTCCAAAATACATCCTTGCGAAACAAAACGCCACTTTCTCAGCAAACTTCCATCTCTCTTCTTGATATAGTCGTGAATTTTGCCCTCTCTTTTCCTTAACTCGCCGAACAATAGCCATTTCCTTAGGACCACTTTCGCTAACACGTGTTTTCCTTCTGCACGCCCGAAAAGGATGCCGGGAAACATCCGGGAATTTCGGCATAGATCTCCCCGAATCTCTGTTTTTTAAGAATATATAGAGTGTCGAGCCACTCGGTCCTACAGGCAAAATATTGCACCGGTTGCATTCTTTACAAGTCCAAAGTCGCCAAAAATGCCTTTGTAGGTCCTGGAATCCAACACAGAAAGACCAGAGAGACGATTTCACAATTGAGACCGCCATTTTGAATTTCCAAACGGCAACGTCGAAATGTGATCGTGAATTCGTATCTAAACTCCTGATTTCTTCCAGGAGAACGGTCTCTACCACACCAGTCAAGCTTAATGATGCTGTCCTGAGGGCTTCTGTGGTGAATAATGGCTATAAACACTCTAAAAATGCAAAATTGGCCTTTTCGAGTAGTGTCATTACTACTAGCCCCTACGAACTCCCAAGAAGAAAGGCAGAACACGTGAAGAAGCGAGCCCACAGGCATTCAGAACTGTCAAGATTTCCATGGAAACCCCTTATACGGAATCGAAATTTCCTACGACGTGATTACAGTACCGATCGAAACTAACCTCAAACGCGAAAGTTAACATATGTTAACGCAAAGCGTGCATTTGGAGTTAACGCAAAACAAACGCAAAGCAAACCTTGCTGATGTTTACGTTTGTTTAGCGTTTACTAAATGAACGCAAAGCAAACGCAAAGTAAACTATTCTATTCTAAACTCGATTGGATTTCATTTTCGAAAGCATTCAAACATCGTTATATATTTACAATGTAATAGAAATTCAGTACAGTTTACCGTAAATGTACAAAATAATGCACACACAAAATACACAAAATCAAACACACTTCAGCAAACTAAATGCGATCAAAGTTAGCCGAAACTAAAAGCGATTTCTGTGTCGAAATCTCATTGATAGAGGACGTGAATTCGAAGACATTTTCGATAAAAGATGACGATGTTTTCGCAAAGAATGAAAGCAACACAACCAACTAGACATCGACTAGACACTTGGCGCCGAGATGTGTCACGTTACGTCACACAAAGAAGCCGCTAATCAGATGACAAGAGAGCAATGGCGGCTCGTAGCAATTTGCTCTTCAAAGTCCGAAAAGTTAAATGTACCAGTCGAAGATCAAGAAAAAAATTACCGTATTGAGAAATTGCAATTTATTCCGTCCAAATATGTACAAATATGACATTTCAGAACCAGAAATCTTCCTTTAGTTTCCTTTGTAATTCACATCATTCGTTCGACCTTCGGCTCGGGTTTGTTTACGTTGTTCTTCTCGAGCGCGCGTTTGTTCTGAGTTAACTCCAAACAAACGCAAAGCAAACCCTGGCAAAATTTGTGTTCGTTTGGAGTTAACGAAAAACAAACGCGGTTTGAGGTTAGTTTCGATCGGTACTGTAGGTCCAGAAAATCGCTAAAAAACTCAAAATAGCTCAGGAGCGAATGGGTTAAATACGTATTGAGCCCTCCCCCCTTGAATTTTTTGGAGGGCCATCATTTAATCAAAAAATCAGCTGGTTTTTACTTATGTGATTGACATACATACATGTACATGTACAATATATTTATACATGTAAGCATTTATTTATTCTGTTGAATTGTTTATAGTCCAAACCAAAAGGAGGAGAGTCTGTGAAAGTTGTGGTCAGATGTCGACCCATGAATGAGAAAGAGATAGCTGCGGGACATGTCAGGTAACTATTCTACCTGTAATCATACAAATATTCTAAAAATTCTAGTTTGGGTTTCCTGTGGTATAATTACGTTTTACCAAGTGTTGCCAGGCAGCCCAAGCTCAAACTTGTAACTTGAATTTCTTAGTAGAGACTCATGAATATAACAAAGTCTGCTATAGGGTTAAAGAATGGTCTCTGAAAAATACTGACATAGATACATGTACATGTACTTGTAATCATCCTCGGGAACCCAGGGGTATATATTCTGTCGCTCGTTACTCACTCCCAGAGAAATACCCCTGGGAACGAAGTCTGTTGGAATTTGTTCCGGAAGTCAAAATTACTCTCGTTACTGATTGGTCGACCTAGGAATCAGTATCAAGTATATTCTGGTTTGAATAGGACAACCGCCATTTTGAATTCTGACTTCCGGAACAAGTTCCAACAGACTTCGTTCCTAGGGGTATTTTTCTGGGAGTGAGTAATGATCGACAGAATATACCCCTGGGTTGGTTCCCAAGGATGATGTACAATGTACATGTAAGCATTTATTTATTCTCACTGATGAATTGTTTATAGTCCAATGAATGAGAGAACGAGAATGAAGGAAGACAATGTTGGGAAATGTGTTGGGAATTAAAGGGAGAGACCTACATGTACATATAACATGATAGTACATGCATTTATTGTAATTTATAAAAATCTTGACATTGCATCCAGGGTGCATTAGATACATACTGTAAGTTGTCTCTGGCTTTTAATTTTAGTCTTTTAAAAACAAAGGATCGAACAGTCTGTAGTATTTAAAAGACTAATTAATATAAAAGGCAGAGACTTTCAAATTATTTATAGACTTTATACGTGATTGTCAAAATAAAATAAATTGCGTTTAAGGGACCGCTCATTATTTACAGGCCAAGTACTGGGTTGGATAAATACAACATTTGCCTTCATTTTTTCTCGAACCCCTGTGCGGTAAATCTGCAAAAATTCTATACCCCTGTACGAGATCCAGTATAAATTTTCATGCCCTGGTACAAAATTCCTAAAGGCAATTTGCCAAATGTTATTATAAATAGGGCACTTTTAAGCAGGAAACCGTTTTTAGATTGTGTATCTATCATGCATCTAGTATTAAGGTATTGAATAATATGTAATTTGGAAAAATATATATATTATATATAGGGATTAAATGTAGCGAAGAAGAAGAGACGCAGGCAACCTCTGACTGTTCCAAATAATGTATTAACGTTTCGGCAATTCAGCCTTCTTCAGAAAAAAATATATAATAATGAATATGTACAGGATAAAATTGATAAAAATGTAAGATTACCTACTGTGTTACAAGTATATATATTACGCTAAGGAAAACAAAGGATGATGTAACCAATCACCAGGGGAAAATGCCCAAAGGAAACCTAAAGGGACCAAGTTACATCATCCTTTGTCAAACCAACAATAATAAACGAGAAATATACGTGCGCATGGATGAATAGAAATCTAGATGAATAGTAGTAATGAGACCCTATGCCTGAAAATGAATTCTACGCTTAGACTTAAATTCCTGCCTTTTGTTGAGGCCTTCTGGGCGTAAAGTACGAAGCTGCGTTGCCCAGTAAGCTTCCCTGGTTAGCAGAATTCTAGATCGTAATCACTATCAGCCTGAAAATGTGTTATTTTTTCTATAACAATGAAGTTAAAGTCATTGAGATTATGCGGGCTATCATTAAAATGGATGGCTACTTCACAATTTGTTTTCTTAGTAACAATAGAAGATTTGTGATTGCGAAAACGGACCTTAAATTGATTAGAAGTGGAACCGACATATTGAAGGTTGCATTTAGTACATGAAATAAGATAGATAACGTTGCTAGAAGTACAGCAAACAGATTGCCTAATCTTGTAGGTACGACCAGTGGAAAAACTCCTAAAACAATCAGACTGAACCAAGAAGTTTTTGCATAGGTCGCACCTCTTGCCACACTTGAAGCACCCGTGACTGGAATTTACATTATTAGAAAGATCTTTTGTGGATCTAGAAGGTGCCAGAGGAGCAGACTGTGAATTCCTTCTGGAATCCTTCTACTGGAAGCTCGTCGTTGGCCTACCATTTCTCATATTCAAGTTTTTTTTTTAATATATATATATATACATATAGTAATGATTTGGATGCGTTTACTCTTTGACTTCCATGGTTTATTACATACAATACTGTTTCGTACAGGTCGCGGTGTTATTGCGAACCTGCACTCTTCAGTGCATAAACCAGAGTTTTCTGGTTTATGCACTGAAGAGTGCAGGTTCGCAATAACACCGCGACCTGTACGAAACAGTATTGTATGTAATAAACCATGGAAGTCAAAGAGTAAACGCATCCAAATCATTACTATATGTATAACCGCTCTACTGTACAGTATAGAGCACTCTAGCGACACGGATAACAAGCTTCGTTTGAATCTATATATATATATATATGTAACTAAATATTAAAAAGTTTATTAAAAAAAAAATTCTTGAATAGCAAATATATAAATATTATATTAAATATTATATTTAATAGCAAAGATCGAATACCTCAGTCAGACTCTTGATCTGAACCATATCAGAGCTCACTTCACTGTCACCTTCATCAAATACCGCAGCTAGAACAACATCTTCGCTATCATTCTCCTGACTATCAGTTTCACTACCGGATTCCTTGATTGTTTGAGTTATTATGTTTGTGTTACTTAGACATTGGAATATATTTAGAATCAAAGCTGGAATAACTTAGAATTTGAGCTTCTGTGATATTTTTTCATACCCTGTCAATTTTTGTGAATTTAAAAGACAAACCCCATCAGAGTATATCATTTGATAGCAAAATTTCAAACCCTGTATGTTTTTTTAATATCCAACCCGGTACTCCCTGTAAATAATGAGCGGTCCCTAACGTGTCAATGTTTATAGCTGTAGTACTGCTAGTGGGGACATGACTCTCACTTATTACTAGACACAGGGGCGGATACAGGGGGGATGGATTGGGTGTGGCTAGCCACCCCCCTCTAGAGGTTTAACTGATAGAAAATATGAATTAGAAGTATTGTACATTTGTAAGTGTTCTAACACTCCCTTTCATGTTTCGCGTTATTACACGGATTAGGAGAAACCGGTTGTAAACCAGCCTTGGTCAGAGCAGAGCACGATTCATAGCGCGTTCTTACGCACTTTCGTGAATTAAAGGATTGTCCGAATCGTTTCAGCCTTCGAAATTTTCAAGTGTTATCAGCATTGGTTTGCTGAGACAGTGTAGGAAGTAATTAGCGATACGCGTAAATCACAAATAACTCTTGGAGAACGCTGGAAATAGCATTTCCGAGCCTCTAGATTTCAGAATGGGGGGGGGGGGGGGGGGGGGGGGGGGGGGGGGGGGGGGGGGGGGGGGGAGGGGGACATGCCCCCATAACCCCCTACCAGCTCACGCGTCTCCCCCACCACTTGGCCTTTGCTACGGCCCTGGTTCACTTTTGTGGACCAGCAAAAAAAAAGTCTAGCTACGCTCCTGGCGTCAATAAACACCGGGCCTGGACTATAATCAGTTGACTCTCTGATGGAGAATACATGTATATACCTTGAAAGAGCTTTAATATGATTATCCACCCCCCCCCCCCCCCCCCCTTTGTAAAATCCTGGATCCGCCCCTGAGACATTCTATGTTTCTATACAATGTACACCCATGCAACACTCGATCATCTCACCATGTGCGGTTGCAATGCCCCAATGCGGTGGCCATGCCATGTCTATAAGCATTCTGATTGGTTGAGCAATTATTTTGCCTGCTGTGATTGGTTGAATAGATGTCTTCAATTCTGTCCTGTGACCGTAACTCCATACAGTACAAAATGTGCAAGGTTTCCCACTCAATCATACTCATTGTCAGTAGCTACTTATTTCAACACTTTTCAAGTCTAATTCTTACTTCATTTCCCTGTCAATCAGGGCCTGCCTGCATGGCCCTGTGAGAGTTAGAGAGGTGTTGACTTACTATCAGCATCAAATCATTTAAATTGTTGACACTGATCATGTGATTGTGAATTACAATGTGCACTGTAACTTGATTCTTTTACAGAGTGGTTGAGATGAATGTGAAGAAAGGCATAATAGAAATCAAGAATTTATTGAAGCAAGGCGAAGTACCAAAGATGTTTACTTATGATGCAGTATATGACTGGAAGTATGTTATTGTTATTATTATTGTTATTATTATTATTATTATTATTATTATTATTATTATTATTATTATTATTATTATTATTATTATTATTATATTATTATTATTTAATATTATTATTATTATTATTATTATTATTATTATTATTATTATTATTATTATTATTATTATTATATATTATTATTATTATTATTATTATTATTATTATTATTATTATTATTATTAAATTTATTATTATTATTATTATTATTATTATTATTATTATATATTATTATTATTATTATTATTATTATTATTATTTATTATTATTATTATTTATTATTATTATTTATTATTATTATTATTATTATTATTATTTATTATTATAATAATAACTTTATTCTTCAAAACAAATTACAAATGAGAGATAGAAAAATAGATAAAAATCCTTATTTACAAAATTTAAAATGATCGCTTGGATTGTTCAATAACAATTAACTAATGATATTAAAATACAAACAATAAATATGAATAATATAATATAAGAATATATATATATATAAAAAAGAAAAAAAAATAAATAAATAAAGATATATATATATTATAATAATTATTATATATTTATTATTATTATTATTATTATTATTATTATTATTATTATTATTATTATTATTATTATTATTATTATTATATATTATTATTATTATTATTTATTATTATTATTACTATTATTATTTATTATTATTATTATTATTATTATTATTATTTATTATTATTATTATTATTATTATTTATTATTATTTATTATTATTATTATTTATTATTATTATTATTTATTATTTATTATTATTATTATTATTATTATTATTATTATTATTATTATTTATTATTTATTATTATTATTATTATTATTATTATTATTATTATTTGGTCTACATACATGTACATGTACAAATGTATACATACATGTATATAAAATAAAAATAAAATTACATGGCTGCGCAATTTTTAATATTTTTTACTCTGTTCACAGCTCTAAGCAAATAGATCTGTATGATGAGACATTCAGACAGTTAGTGGGTTCTGTACTGGAAGGTTATAATGGTGAGATTAGTGATCAAATCATGTTATTATTGAAAACAACTGCTACATGTACAGTCATTTGCACAAATTCTGGCCGCCACGAAATATCAATATAAATCAATATATCGGGTGCATTATGGGTAATTAAATATTCGAAAATTCCCCTTAAAGCGGGTTAACGCCAGCAAAGTTGGTATAAATATTTAGTATAATGTTTATTTTAGTCTTACGTTTGTTGTTTGTAAATTTTGCTTGATTTAATAGTATTAGTCAGGAGCCCTGTTTTAGTGATTCACCCGATATATTGATATATTGATATACCGTGGCGGCCAGAATTTTTGCAAATGACTGTACATGACAGTATATGTATTGATATGTCAAGTGCTGTTAAGGGGGCACACCACACACTCACTTCTTACTACATGTACATGACAGTGTATGTATTGATATGTCAAGTGCTGTTAAGGGGGCACACCACACACACTCACTTCTTACTACATGTACATGACAGTGTATGTATTGATATGTCAAGTGCTGTTAAGGGGGCACGCCACACACTCACTTCTTACTACATGTACATGACAGTGTATGTATTGATATGTCAAGTGCTGTTAAGGGGGCACGCCACACACTCACTTCTTACTACATGTACATGACAGTGTATGTATTGATATGTCAAGTGCTGTTAAGGGGGCATGCCACACACTCACTTCTTACTACATGTACATGACAGTGTATGTATTGATATGTCAAGTGCTGTTAAGGGGGCACGCCACACACTCACTTCTTACTACATACATATACATGACAGTGTATGTATTGACAAGTGCTGTTAAGGGGGCACAGCACACACTCACTTCTTACTACATGTACATGTACATGACAGTGTATGTATTGATATGTCAAGTGCTGTTAAGGGGGCACACCACACACTCACTTCTTACTACATGTACAATGTACATGACAGTGTATGTATTGATATGTCAAGTGCTGTTAAGGGGGCACACCACACACTCACTTCTTACTACATGTACATGACAGTGTATGTATTGATATGTCAAGTGCTGTTAAGGGGGTACGCCTGACACACTCACTTCTTACTACATGTACATGACAGTGTATGTATTGATATGTCAAGTGCTGTTAAGGGGGCACACCACACTCACTTCTTACTACATGTACATGACAGTGTATGTATTGATATGTCAAGTGCTTTTAAGGGGGCACGCCACACACTCACTTCTTACTACATGTACATGACAGTGTATGTATTGATATGTCAAGTGCTGTTAAGGGGGCACGCCACACACTCACTTCTTACTATATGTACATGACAGTGTATGTATTGATATGTCAAGTGCTGTTAAGGGGGTACGCCACACACTCACTTCTTACTACATGTACATGACAGTGTATGTATTGATATGTCAAGTGCTGTTAAGGGGGCACGCCACACACTCACTTCTTACTACATGTACATGACAGTGTATGTATTGATATGTCAAGTGCTGTTAAGGGGGCACACCACACACTCACTTCTTAGTACATGTACATGACAGTGTATGTATTGATATGTCAAGTGCTGTTAAGGGGGCACGCCACACACACTCACTTCTTACTACATGTACATGACAGTGTATGTATTGATATGTCAAGTGCTGTTAAGGGGGCACGCCACACACTCACTTCTTACTACATGTACATGACAGTGTATGTATTGATATGTCAAGTGCTGTTAAGGGGGCACGCCACACACTCACTTCTTACTACATGTACATGACAGTGTATGTATTGATATGTCAAGTGCTGTTAAGGGGGCATGCCACACACTCACTTCTTACTACATGTACATGACAGTGTATGTATTGATATGTCAAGTGCTGTTAAGGGGGCACGCCACACACTCACTTCTTACTACATACATATACATGACAGTGTATGTATTGACAAGTGCTGTTAAGGGGGCACAGCACACACTCACTTCTTACTACATGTACATGTACATGACAGTGTATGTATTGATATGTCAAGTGCTGTTAAGGGGGCACGCCACACACTCACTTCTTACTACATGTACATGTACATGACAGTGTATGTATTGATATGTCAAGTGCTGTTAAGGGGGCACGCCACACACTCACTTCTTACTACATGTACATGACAGTGTATGTATTGATATGTCAAGTGCTGTTAAGGGGGTACGCCTGACACACTCACTTCTTACTACATGTACATGACAGTGTATGTATTGATATGTCAAGTGCTGTTAAGGGGGCACACCACACTCACTTCTTACTACATGTACATGACAGTGTATGTATTGATATGTCAAGTGCTTTTAAGGGGGCACGCCACACACTCACTTCTTACTACATGTACATGACAGTGTATGTATTGATATGTCAAGTGCTGTTAAGGGGGCACGCCACACACTCACTTCTTACTATATGTACATGACAGTGTATGTATTGATATGTCAAGTGCTGTTAAGGGGGTACGCCACACACTCACTTCTTACTACATGTACATGACAGTGTATGTATTGATATGTCAAGTGCTGTTAAGGGGGCACGCCACACACTCACTTCTTACTACATGTACATGACAGTGTATGTATTGATATGTCAAGTGCTGTTAAGGGGGCACACCACACACTCACTTCTTAGTACATGTACATGACAGTGTATGTATTGATATGTCAAGTGCTGTTAAGGGGGGCACGCCACACACTCACTTCTTACTACATGTACATGACAGTGTATGTATTGATATGTCAAGTGCTGTTAAGGGGGCACGCCACACACTCACTTCTTACTATATGTACATGACAGTGTATGTATTGATATGTCAAGTGCTGTTAAGGGGGTATGCCACACACTCACTTCTTACTACATGTACATGACAGTGTATGTATTGATATGTCAAGTGCTGTTAAGGGGGCACGCCACACACTCACTTCTTACTACATGTACATGACAGTGTATGTATTGATATGTCAAGTGCTGTTAAGGGGGCACGCCACACACTCACTTCTTACTACATGTACATTCTATATTATAATTCATGTACACCCAACAAGTGCTCATCTCACTACACTAGTTCATTTTTACTGAGGGTGGGAAATCAGAGTACCCAGAGTAAAATTAAAAGCCCTCGAAGCAAGGTCCGAGAGAACGAACTGACAGTTTGAACAATTAAACTCGCATGAAGCACCCAGTCTGGGGATTGAACCAGGCACAGCAGTGGTGAGAGGCGACTCCATGCTCTCTCTAATTAATTTAATTACCCATTGGCAATTATAAACTAAGTTATAATTATTATTATAATAATTATTATTTATATTATTATTAATTACTGAGGTTCCACAGAAAGTTGATTTCAATTAATAGGTTTATCTTCTAGGAACAATATTTGCTTATGGTCAAACTGGTACAGGGAAGACCTTTACAATGGAAGGTATAATTAATAAACACTGACTGCTTCAATGCAATTTTATTGACAATTTTATTAGACTGTAAATGACTGAGTTGCTGTTTTATTATCCTCTGTTAAACCATATTTGATATGTGGCTAAATGTAATTTAGGCAAGGTTAAAATTGAGACAATGCTGACCAGCAGTCTCGCTTGGGTACCCAAAGCGTGGGGTACCCCTACATTGTAGACTTGGGCAGGGGCTTACAATACATGTGTCATCCATTGTTCGGCCCTTTTGCTGTTCATTGTGGAATCAACAGGCGCTTGAGCGAATCGATAATCTCATTGCTAAGCTGATCATTGCAGATCAATTTATCCCACCCTACCCTCCCATCTCATGGTAAAGTCTAAAACAGGTAAGTCATATATTTGTTTTACTCCACTGACTAATAAATAAGTCAGTGTGACGCGTGCAAGGGGGTGGACTGTGGCATGGTTGCCATGGTGACCTCCGTGAGGGACTCGGACTAGCGAGGTCAGTCCCACTCTGGCACCCAACCCCAAGCTCATCTATTGGTGATGAGTTTAATTCATGTTTCATTAAACAGGCATCAAGTCAGACCAAGAGTTAAAAGGAGTCATACCCAATTCGTTTGAGCATGTGTTTACGCACATTGCTCGTTCCACGGACCAACAATACCTGGTCAGAGCATCCTACCTGGAAATCTACCAAGAGGAAATTAAAGACTTGTTAGCTAAAGACTTGAAGAAAAGATTGGAACTAAAGGAAAGACCTGATACTGGAGTATACGTTAAGGTACAATGTGCTGCGGGTTTCTTTACAGTCTTGAAGATTATTCAAGTAATTATAATAATATTAAGCATTTATTTTTAAATACACGATGTAACCATTAAATGATGCAATCATATATACATTGTACAGCTTAGCTGATGTGATTGTGTCTTGTCTTGTCCATAGACCCTTTGCATAAATAGTTTACACAAACGTAAATTTGCAAGTCCATGCAAGTTTTGACTTGCATTGACATTCAAGACCACTAACTTGCAGGGACTTGCAAAGGTGACTTGCAGTAACTTTGAACACAATGAAATTCGAGTGCAAATCTGTGCAAGTCTGTGCAAGTTTTTCACTGTTTGACAGGCAAACGCAAGTTGTTGCAAGTCTATTCGCAAGTCAGCTGACCAAATAAGCCAATCAGATTTGCGTAATTATGTTGACAAAATGGCAGTTTAGCCTGGAACTACATGTAGTCAATTCGAAGTTACAAGTTACCGCAAGTCAAAACTTGCATGGACTTGCATTCATGTTTGACCACACATTTTGTTTTTATGCCAGCCCTACAAATTGGTGATTGTTTAATATATTTATTCCCAGGATCTTCAATCCTTTGTTTGCAAAAGTATAAAAGAGATAGAACATGTAATGAGTGTTGGGAACCAAAACAGATCAGTGGGGTAGGTACTTGTACAATACTATTGGTCTACATGTACACTGTACACTTAGCTCCTGTCTAGAACTCTCAAATATCCTGTCACTCTGATATTGTACAATTAAATAATTCTTCATTAGCTTCTCTTGTTGGTTCATCCAACATAGCGGAGCCCTGCATATATTTGTTATTTATTTCTCAAGGGATTTTCGGTCACGCGGTTGCACACCTGAATAATTGAAGTACTGGTCCTGGTTGTTCAAATAACAAAATAAAATAACAACAATAACATATTAATTTTATAACTTGATGCTATATACATTATATCCAATACATACGTGACTTTATTATAGCACAAATACTATGTACGCTCTTATTGCTTAATTAGCGGGCCGTAACTTCCCGTACGGCCCGCTGGAACAGAAAGGTAAGGAAAAGCTAATAAATATATCTTATTAACCTCGCTTGCTCGGTCCATGCGAGAAGTTATGGATCCTCGTTTTTTCACACTTTTTATGGCCCGTGCTACGCGCTTGGGCCATAAGGCCGTGATAAAAAAACTCGGTCCATAACTTCCCGTACGGACCTCACGCTCAGTTAATAAGAGGTAATGTATACCCAAAGCTACTAGTACCTAATATTGTTCCCTTTGAACAACCAAGGTCTGGTTTAATAAATGAACTGAGCTCTTATATACTCCATTGTTAGTCTTACCAGTCCTCCAGTGATTGTTGTGGAATTTTATTTATTTTTCTTTTGTCTCAAAGATCCACAAACATGAATGAACATTCTTCCAGATCTCATGCTATTTTTATAGTCACCATAGAATGCAGTTGTGTAAGTACACTGATACTAATTTAAACTTGTACAGACACGTACCCAATGCAACATTGTGCACCTGTAGGCATTATTGCTTGGTATCAATCAGATGTTCATTAGTTCATGAATAACATTATTTACATGTACATTTGACTGAGGGGTAAACACTGCCCCCATGCGCTATCAAGCAGAGAGTATTCTATTGAAAAGCTGCAATAAATTGAGCTGATGAAAATGCTTCACGAGCCCAGACATTACATGTACATGTATGTCTATTGAGGTCAAGTAATTATTGCTGGCAATACAGTCACAACATATCCAACTCTGCAATTGTTGAAACGTTTTAATTAATTAAAGAACAATGCAAGCCTTGCTGCAACATTTTATCTAATAAACTACATACAACTGTATATTAAACAATATCATCCCACTTCTGATCTGCAGCTGTATACACCTATTTCAATAAACGTTGATCATGGATGATTTGAAATGGATGATCTGAGACCAAGAGTAATTGTAGGTGGTTTATAGTAATTTGTATGAAATTGCCAGTGTCAAGATTTCTTATGAGATCTATGATGTAAATTTAAAACTGCAGCTACATGTTAGTACCCACAATTCCTCTTGGTCTCAGACCATCCATTTCAGATCATCCATGATCAACGTTTATTGGAATAGGTGTAGACCGAATGCAATAATGGCATCCAAATACAATTGCCATTGTTCTGGACTGACTAACCTCGTGTTCATGTGGAAACACAAAAGCATTTTTACCTGTATGAGAGGCTAGTCAGTCCAGAACAATTGAAATTGGACACCATTATTGCATCTGGTCTATTATGTGCAGCAAATGACAAGATCTTGACGTGTAATGTTGCACCGTGTGTCTTGCAGATACTTTTGAACATGTTTTTCCTGTCTTTACATATTACAGTGCGACTACACCAACCAAGGCCATCCAAACAAATTTTGAATCAAAATTTCTAATCACATTTGTGACGCTGAATAACAGAATTATGTCGAATTCTAACTGTTTCTTGTTCACTCTTGATCATATACATTACATGTACATGTACACATACACATACATTTGTATTAAAAGTAAATGCTTTTAAAGCGAAAATTTGAAAAAAAGTGCATATTCTATTGTTTAAATACTCAATTGTGATTGGATAATTTGTATGAACATTTGTTTGGGTGGCCTTGCGGTTGGTGTAGTCACACTGTAACTAGTTTTACCTGTGTATCTACAACTGGTTTTTGTCATTTATCCATTTAGCTTGATGCTGCAGGTGAAGCACATATTCGAGTTGGAAAACTGAACATGGTGGATTTGGCTGGTAGTGAACGGCAATCAAAAACAGGATCTGTAGTAAGTACACAGAGTTAATCCACTGCCAACATTGTTCAAGTCATGTACATACAGCATGTATGTGTACATACTTGTGTTTACTTATTTTACAGATTAGATATGAATATTATTATTATATAGCTACGTGCTTGACTGAAAGTATAGGCCAGTTCTAATTGTTGCATCGTCACCATCAATATCATCATCGGTTATAAATAACCATAATTTGTATGACCATCATCATCATCATCACTATCATCAGTGCTATCAATATCATCCATCCTCATCATCATCAGTTAGCACCATCTGTATTCATGTCCATCACCATCTGACATCATCCATCACCATCATCATCACCACCATCCATCATAAAATGATTATCACCATCACCATCAGTTATCACCATCTGTATTCATGTCCATCACCATCATCATCACCTTCTGAGTTATCACCATCTGTATGACAATCACCATCATCATCATCACCACCATCCATCATTATCATCATCACCACCATCCATCATCATCATCATCATCACCACCATCCATCATCATCACCATCACCACCATTCATCATCACCATCCATCATCATCATCATCATCATCCATAATCATCATCATCACCACCATCCATCATCATCATCACCACCACCATCCATCATCATCATCATCACCACCATCCATCATCATCACCATCCATAATCATCATCACCATCATCACCACCATCCATCATCATCACCATCCATATTCATCATCATCACCACCATCCATAATCATCATCACCATCCATCATCATCATCATCACCATCCATAATCATCATCATCACCACCATCCATCATCATCACCACCACCATCCATCATCATCATCATCACCACCATCCATCATCATTACCATCCATAATCATCATCATCACCATCACCACCATCCATCATCATCACCATCCATATTCATCATCATCACCACCATCCATAATCATCATCATTACCATCCATAATCATCATCATCACTACCATCCATCATCATCATCACCATCCATAATCATCATCATCACCACCATCCATAATCATCATCACTACCATCCATAATCATCATCATCACTACCACCATCCATCATCATCATCATCATCACCATCCATAATCATCATCACCATATCACCACCACCACCATGAATACCATCATAACTATCACCATGATCATCATGAAAGGAATTCAGATCATCCCCATAATATGATTCCTGAATATTATAACTTATCCCACATGTATAGTGTTGTTATTTGTCAGCTTCCTAGTCGATTAGGTCTTATTCAGCTCATACATACTGCCAATGTATTCAAATAATTATACAATAATTTAATTTACCAGGGAGAGCGTTTAAAGGAAGCAACCAAAATCAACCTTTCTTTATCTGCTCTTGGGAATGTCATTTCTTCTTTGGTGAGTTATGCATGAACCTCCATTTACATTAGAGTCGTTTTCGTATGAGTGGGAAGTAGTTACGGTACGATTTATGCAGTGACTGTGCTGTGTCCAAGCAGTCTGATTGGTTGAGCAGTGCGCGCTGTGATTGGTTGACTAGATGTCTTCGATTCCGTACCGTGACTGTACCGTAGGTTTCCCACTCGTATAAAATGACTCTATTTTACAGTAGGTTTTAGTCAGGTCCATGGTTCTCACTGGATTTTTAAACAATCAACCAAAAGCTGGGAGTGATTGCTGTTGATTATTGTACTTACTAGGTTGATGGCAAGAGTACTCACATACCGTACAGAGACTCCAAACTAACTAGACTACTTCAGGGTATGTACATGTACCTACAGTAATGTAATAAACAGCCACTAAATCGTGGACTACAGTTATTATGGGCACTGAGCCCCAAGGGTGTCAGTCATTAGAGTCGTTTTCGTATGAGTGGAAAGTACAGTAGTTACGGTACCGTGCTGTACCGTGACCGTATCGCGCCATCATCATGCCATATCCAAGCATTCTGATTGGTTGTGCAATGATTTTGTGCACTGTGATTGGTTGAATACATTTGTCTTCGATTCCGTACCGTGACCGTAAATCCATGCTGTAGGTTTCCCACTCATACGAAAACGACTCTATAACGACTCATAGACGTAAATTTAATGCAGCATTTTATATTTTTAAAAATTGCGGGAATCCCACACTCTAGAATAAGTACAATGTACATTGTAGCTGTACCCCTCATATATACATGTAGAAGTGACAAGGATGTGTTATAAAGGTACACATCTAATGGTTCTGTGTTTCCCTGTCAACTTTAGATTCTCTTGGTGGAAATGCCAGGACTGTCATGGTGGCTAACATTGTAAGTCATTACAAATTATTCTCCATGAATGTCTTGTAGGTTGGGTCAAATGGACCTAGTGGACCTAAAACATATTGCAGTATGGTTTAGATTAATTGTTGATTTTTCTACAGGGTCCTGCTAGCTATAATTATGAAGAGTCAATTACTACATTGAGGTATGTAAGCCTATAAATACTGTACTATACACTCGTGCTAGCTATAATTATGAAGAGTCAATTACTACATTGAGGTATGTAGTAATTATTACTACATTGAGGTAATCCTACAGTGTATGCTGTACATGCACTCATGCATACACTGTACAACTGGTCCCGGTTGCACGAAAGGTGAATAGTGCGCTATCCACCGAATAAGTCCTATCCAATGGATAAAATTTATTGGATAACTGCATCAGTTTTATCTGTTGGATAAAACTTATCCATTGTATAGCGCTATTCACCTTTCGTGCAACCGGGGCCTGATGTTTTTCATCCAAGAGTTTCATTGAACACTAAATGATTTATAGCTTTAGCACACTGAGTCGTGAACTTATAGACACATTTGCAGTTCATGCATGAATGAACTAATAGCAATTAAGTTTTCTAAGTTTAGTTGTATGTCTGTTAGATATGCCAACCGTGCCAAAAATATCAAGAACAAACCACACATCAATGAAGATCCTAAAGATGCTCTGCTTAGGGAATTCCAGGAAGAGATTGCTAGGTATGGCGCACATGCTAAGACATGGTTCTATGTAGAAAATCCCACCATCCATGAAGACGAAAGTAGCTGCTTTTGTCTGTCAAATTCTACATTGCACATACATTTGTACAGTAATGTTGTCATTACACAGCTGTTCAGAGTTTTTGGGTCAGCTAATGTGCTGTTTCAAGATGTACTGAGAACCCTGTGAAGATCCTACTGTCTTTCTGTTTGATTTTTATTTATTTTCTATTTTATTTTGTGCTTTTGACAGTTATAAAATAATTAAGTTACTGGACGTACAGTAGTAATTGTGAAGTGTGTTGTCGTTCTTTGTTCAGATTGAAAAATGAGCTTGAAAGAAGAGGTGGTAAGAAGAAGAAGAGACGGAAAGGACCTGATGGTAGGAAACTGTAATTCCTTCCTTCCTTCTTTCCTCCTTCCTTCTCTCCTTCTTTCCTTCCCTCCTTCCTTCCCTCCTTCCTTCCCTCCTTCCTTCCTTCCTTCCCTCCTCCCTCCCTCCTTCCTTCCCTCCCTCCTTCCCCTCCTTCCTCCTTTGATTTATTTATTTCTTCATTCTTATTTTCATTCATTTGTTCATTACTACATTATTTCCTTTGCATAATCATTCATTATTTCATTCATTTTTTTCAGTTGTTTCCCTCCTTTCTTACCTTCTTCCCTCAATAATTTTTTGTTCATTCAATCCTTCATTCCTCCCTCCTTCCTTCCTCCTTCCTTCCATTGCTTCATGCATTCATGCATTCATGCATTCATTCAGTATGGTAAATGTGATACAAGGCAAATCCCTCCCTTGTGTATGCCTCCCTCCCTCCTTGAGATAGAGGAAGAATCAGATCCTTCCCTGAAGACGAAACAGATGACCAAGGTCAGGTTGAGGACTACATGAAAACAGAACAAGCAAAACTCGAACTTTGATTTATTTATTTCTTCAAAGCTCTTTTAGTTCAAAACTTCACAGTATGGTAGCAGTTATTATTTCATTCCAGTTATTTCTTGTTTATTCTCTCATTCCTAATTTTCCCTTCATCTCCTCCTCTAAGTCTTTCTTTTTTTCCTTCAATGCATTACCTTGCATTCATTCAGGGCATTTTAAATGTGATAGGCAAATTTACTTGTGTATTCCTGCCTTCTTGTTTAGAAGAAGAATCTTTCCATGAAGACGAAACAGATTACATCCTTCAGGTTTACATGAAAACCTCCCTCGAACAAGTGAAGAAAGCTGGCCTCCCACAGTATGGTATCAGAGGAACCCAGGGGTATATTCTGTCGCTCGTTACTCGCTCCGAGAGAAATACCCCTGGGAACGAAGTCTGTTGGAAGTTGTTCCGGAAGTCAAAATTCAAAATGGCGGCTGTCCTATTCAAACCAGAATATACTTGATACTGATTGGTCGATCTTCCTAGGTCGACCATCAGAAACGAGAGTAATTTTGACTTCCGGAACAAGTTCCAACAGACTTCGTTCCCAGAGGTATTTCTCTGCTGGGAGTGAGTAACGAGCGACATATTATACCCCTGGGTTCCCGAGGATGCTCCCTCCCTTCCTTCCATCCTTTCTTTCCTCTCTTCCTTCTCCCACCTTTCTCCTTTCTTTACTTGATTCCTACAGTGTAATATTAAATCATTGCTCTATCAGGAAAAGCAGCGTCTCATGGGTGTAGTCCAACAAAGAGAGAAAGAAATGAAGAAACAAAGAGAAGCACAGACAGCACTCACTGCTAAGATCAAGGTATGAACTATCAATTCCATGACTAGTGTGGACTGCAAGCCATTCCTTTGTTTTCTAGTAAATAACTGCTGACCAACACCCTACTATACGTATATGGGGAGAGGGGGGTTCTTGAGAATGGGCAACAAAGCTAGAGACAGCACATACCGATAGTCTAATTAATTATAAACATTACTTTTTAAATTTTAAGATATTATAAATATATTAACTAATTATTGGATGTATTAAATGTGAAGCAATTTATCTCTAATATTAGATGATGGAAAGCAAGCTATTAGTTGGTGGTAAAAGTATTATTGACAAGACAACTGAACAAGAGAGAGCACTAGAACAGAGGCGCCACGAAATAGCAGAACAAAAGGTACAGACTGTGTATAACCAGATAACCCCCATTCTCTACTTTCTCATAGCACATACAATGTAATGCTTTGCGCCTTGGGGGGTAATACAAAAGAAAATGGTGTTGCATAATTACATGGTTGACAAAAAGCTGCCATTTTCTTTTGTATTACCCCCCAAGGCACAAAGCATTATGTGCTATGAGAAAGTAGAGAGTTGCTGTGTTTCCGTTACATGCCATTTCCGGTCTTGTGTGAAGTTTTTATCAGCTGAATTGCAAGTTTTCAATGGAATTTGCTCTGGTTGATAGAATGTGATCGTGTTTTACCATCATTTTACCATCATCTTTTTGAATTTTGTTAGGGCCACAAGTTTATCAGTTCACTTCTATACTGTCACGTGTCACCCTCTTTAAATAAAGTCTTATTATTTGGGGGCAGATAATGAGATCTATGGACTTTTATCAGCTGATTTAAACCCAGTAATTACAGGTCAACAATCGTGTAACACACCTTGTGTCAAATTGAGATACATAAGGAAAGATGATGGGTACCACTATATAAATACATGTGTATATATTAGTTTTTAGTCCATGATGAATGTAGTCAGCTACTCTGTAGAAAAGTCATCATTAAACCATTATTATTATTAGTAGTAGAGGTAATCATACGGTTTCGAGTTCAATTTGGAAATAATTTGCACGAGTGTGTTTTTCAAAGAGTATCAAAATTGCACGAGCCCATAGGGCGAGTGCAATTTGAGCTCTTTGAAAAACACACGAGTGCAAATTATTCGAAATTGAACGAGAAATCGTATGATTACCAATTAATAATATTTCATGAAAAAAAAGTAATTTGCACTGCAGTGCATATTAAAGGTAATTTGCACTGCAGTGCAAATTACTTTTCAACTGCACTGCTCTAAGCCAATCAGAATCGAGTATTTTTTTCATGTATATTATTATTATTATTATTATTATTATTATTATTACATTGCACAAACATGAACTATAGTCTTCTGGTTTTCATACACTATGCATTTATTAATACAATCATGTTAATGTATTTACCACAGCGCCGTGAAAGAGAGATGCAACAAAAACTAGAATCTAAAGATGAGGATACTCTAGAAGTCAAAGAAACTTATACATCTCTTCATCAAGAAGTTGAGTCAAAAACCAAAAAGCTAAAGAAGGTGACTATTATTTACCAAGTGACAATACTGTATTTACTTTTATTAACACTTCAGACCAGCAGAAAATCTGAACAATTTCAGGCAATGATCAATTTGAACCAATTCCTTGGCCCAAAACAATTATAGTACTACTGACAGTCATATGTTTTATTTAAATTCTATATACAGGGCCGTAGCCACCAGTACGGTTGGTCCGGTTTCAACCGGACCACTTTTCAAATCAAACAGTTTCAATTTATTTACATTTTAATTATTATTCGGATGTTTTTAATGAAAAACAAAGTTTGAAAACCAGACCACTCAAAAACTGACCGGACCACTCAAAAACTGGCAGCTACGGCCCTGATATTAATTACATAGTTTTAGCAGGTGCATGTAAACACAATATCACAACATGATGCAAAGCATCATGATCTTTAGCATTAGTTTCCTCATTTGAGTCGCTCTTTAGGAGGTCAATGTTGAAATCACCAGCTATATTAAATAATATACACTGTAGCATTTTTTTTATGTTAATGAATCTTGTCCAATAACTTCAGCAAAGCTTCTTTTCCACATTGCATTGCAATATTTACAAAATGTATTGCTATCTGAAATAGTAATAGGTTACATCAATTATAATTACATCAACTCCTCCATCTTTCATATCTATCCATCGGTTGTTATATAACTGTTTTAGGTTGCAAGAGCCTTGTTTAACCCCTAGGGTTTTTCTCTTGCATCCTCCATCTTATCATTATTATCATTATTATTTGCAATTTATATTATATGGAAATAAATGAACCTTTGAATCTTGGTCACATGTTATTTATTTGTTAACAATTTGTGCCCATTAACTTCCCCCAGCTTTTTATGAAATTACAAGCCATTAAGTCAGAGATCACAGACCAACAGGAGGTACACATACGTGAAAGACAGGAATTGGAACAAGCACAGGAAGAACTGACTAGAGAACTGAAACTCAAGTGAGTAACAGGTTACAATCCGAGGGACGGGGGTGGTAGTGGGGGAGACCACCATTTATGATGTAATGGGTTCATTTTCCAGATTTTAGACTTTTTTCGGCTTTGTAGACCGTCAAACGATTTTTACAAGCTTTATATGTCTTCTTTGATTGAAGCCTTTTCATTATCACAGCCACATATTTCAGTAGGTCCTCCCACCTACAATGTATTCTTCGAATGTTATTGAATCCCTTGAGATTTTAGTTTAATTTCTAGTTGTATTGCCTTTTTTCTGTTCAGAGCAACGATTGTGGAAAGTTTTATTCCACCTGAAGAAAAGACAAAGTTGATGAACAGAGCTTATTATGATGAAGAAAATGAAGTGTGGAAACTAAAGCCTTTAGCAGAAAATAACAAGTAAGATAACTACATGTAGATCATTCAATAATTAATAATTTATTTTCATTAATGCTGCTGATTCTGATGCTTCTTCTCTTCCTGCTTCTGCTACTGTTGCTCTTGATCACTGGCGATTGATTGGTTGGTGCTGCTCTTGTTTCTGCTCTTCCTCCTAAGTACTTCTGTTACCGCTGCTGCCCCTATTTCTGTTCCTTTAGCTCCTGCTCCTGTTCCTGTTCCTCCTGCTCCTGTTCCTCTTGTTCCTGTTCCTCCTGCTCCTGTTCCTCCTGCTCCTGTTCCTCCTGGTCCTGTTCCTCCTGGTCCTGTTCCTCCTGGTCCTGTTCCTCCTGCTCCTGTTCCTCCTGCTCCTGTTCCTCCTGCTCCTGTTCCTCCTGCTCCTCCTCTTACTCCCCCTCCTCATCCTCTTCCTCCTCCTACTCCTCCACCTTCTCCTCCTTCTCCTCGTTCTCCTCCTTCTCCTCCTCCTCCTCCGGGCTTCTTCTCCTTCTCCTCCTCCTCCCCTTCTTCTCCTTTTCCTGCTGCTGCTCCTCCTCCTACTCCTGATCCTCTTCCTCCTGCTCCGCATCCTCTTGCTCCTCCTCCTGATCTTCCTACTCCTGATCCTTGTACTCCTGATCCTCCTACTCCTGATCCTCCTACTCCTGATCCTCCTACTCCTGATCCTCCTACTCCTCCTCATTCTCCTCCTCATTCTCCTCCTCCTCATTCTCCTCCTCCTCATTCTCCTCCTCCTCATTCTCCTCCTCATTCTCCTCCTCCTCGTTCTCCTCCTCCTCGTTCTCCTCCTCCTCGTTCTCCTCCTCCTCGTTCTCCTCCTACTCGTTCTCCTCTCCTCGTTCTCCTCTCCTCGTTCTCCTCCTCCTCATTCTCTTCCTCCTCCTGCTCCCCGCCTACTCCCCCCCCCCTGCTACTTTTGGTTTAATTCTTAATTTATTCTCTTGCACCAGCATATTTTAAAAGTTCTGCATTTCCTGCTTATCTTCAATTGATCTGGCCCTGCTACTTGTACCAGTAATTAGATAATTGTCTAATAATCATTGTTGTACTAGTAAACAAGCTATGGCTAAAAGACCAGTCTCAGCCATTGGCAACAAAAGACCAATCACTGAGTATGCAAGAATAGCTGCAGCCATGGGTGGCCATCCTAGATATAAGGTAACCTCATCGGCACAGATGAGCTTGTGGGCACTGATAACAACAGCATGTCATGCACGATTAGATCTGCAACGATGACCACATGGCCCTGCTCAAGACCTTGGGGCACCCCAAACATTGCACACATTACACAGTCATGTCATTTAGATTTGTTATCCTTTTTCTCCAGGGTGAGAATATAATCATGATTGAGTTAGATATGCCAAACAGAACAACAAGAGACTATGAAGGGCCAGCTGTTGCACCACGAGTACAGGCTGCTCTTGACGCTGCATTACAAGACGAAGAGGACCTTACACTTGATGCAGAGTATGTAGACATATACTAGTTAAGATTGCAACACTAAAACCGTGAAACAGTACAAACTAGTTAGTGCTAAATAGCACCCAATGAAACAATAGAGGGTTTATCCTGTCCCTTGTCATGGCTGCCGGCATGTGATCGTGCAAACCCTCTATTGAATTAACAATTTAAGACATTGCACAACTTTAAGTTGTGCAATGAAGACTAATAGACCTAATTTTACCGATACGGCAGCCATCTTGAATTATGGGATGCCCAGGGTGCAAGCTAGTAACTATTTGGCCATGAAAAACCACGAAAACCTAATTTAAAGCAATGAATTTGTACATAATTATACAACAATACACAACACATGTAGATAGTAAGCCATACAACACTATGGTTAGAGTGAAATAGAAAAATAATATATTGACGTGACTCCACATGTACAGTTTTTGGGAGTTTTTGGGTCATTTGCACCCTTAGTATCCCATAATGTTTTAGCCAAAACAATAGAATCCAAAATGGCCGCCGTATCGGTAAAAAGGCCTATTGTCATGCTAATTAAAGTTAGCACTGTTTCACGGTTTTAGTTTTTGCACTCTATTTATATAACATAACTGCACTTATCCTATTATACATGTACATGTATTTCACCTTCAAACTTATACAGACATAATGTATTTGCTGTCGTTTAAAACCTTTTTGTTGATTGATCATGCTTAACTTTTTAACTAGTATATTAAGTGCATGCAACATTGACCACTAATTATGAATACAGTCTAGACGCGGAAAACGTTTTATATTTAAATGGTATACACACCATACACACAGTAAATAAAAACAAACAATATTAACCATGAGTCAATCACAACACAATTACAACACAATGTAAAAGGTAGAGAGCTTACATTTTTGTAATTGTGGGGTTGTGACTAACCTAGTATACTCTTTTGTCTTTTCATACTCTATTTCTGAATAGTATACTATTAAGCAAGAATAAAGTAAGGTCTAAAAGAAGAGACAGACCTGACAAACCTGACAGACCAAAGACAGGGTGAGTTGAATTCCAGAACCAATTGATTATTATTATTATTATTGCCTACAGTAATTACTCTTCTCAATCTTTGAAGATAATGCTGTACTAAATCTTGTAATGTGTAGGAGAAAAATAAAGGTTTTGCTCAAACTTGATATCATGGGCTCCGTGTCACCTACTAACACATACAATGTACTATTCATTTATTTACTTACTATAATTTTTGTTCACAATTCTTCTTACAGACGTAAAAGTAAGCGGCCCCCTTCAGCTGCTCCACCTCCTCAAGACAACGATGCTAAACAGTACCCTACAGCTAGAGGACTGGTGTCTGACAAAAAGAGGCTGTTACCTCCATAAAGCACCGCTGAAAGTAACAAAATTACTAACAACTAAGTCCCTTTTCGCATTCACAGATCCCGTTGTAAAACCACTGTACTTATTGACATCAGATGCATTTGTACAGGGTTAGCCTCGAGTCAGTGTAAATTATTCACAAATATCAACAAGAACATGAATAAATGTTGACATAAAACAATAGAAACATTTTTGAATTGCACGGACTGTTTTCTGAATCGAGGCTAAGCCTGTACAAATGCGTCTTTTGTCAAGGACAGCGGTCATCTCTAAACAATGCGAAACTGGAGTATTGATTATTATAACAATGTTATACTGGAAACAGATTATGTGATGAAAGGAGGCTGAAAGTTTCATTCCTAGAAATATGTTCTAATTTTATGCCGTGTTTGAGTCAACATTTTTGGTAGCCTGCGTTACAGCTGGAACCAAGCCAGGTTGCAATGCAGGCTACATGTTTGGCTATTCATCTGTGTAGATATATAGAGGGTCCTCACAACTGACATTACCATACATGGCTAATAGCTACGCTGTGAGCATTGTGTTAATAGTTACATGTTCCAAACTTAATTAGATCAGACAAGAGCTAAATGAAGGGCTCCCTGCAAGAACAGAGTGACTTATGATCAAAACCCAAATTCTCCTTTGAAATTCAAAGAATATCGAGGAGAATTTAGATTTTGATTACAAGTCACTTAGTACTCCATTCTTACAGGGAGCCATTCAATTATCCACTGTTTCTAATGCATTTGGTGCATGTAAACATCTGAATACTCCAGTTTCGAGTTGTTTCAGGACGCCGCTGTACTCCTTGACAAAAGACGCATTTGCTCAGGCTTAGCCTCAATCCAGAGAATAACCCATGGAATTTAAGATGGTTTCTATTGTTGAATGTCAACACTTTTTCGCATTATCGTCTGTGTTTGTGCATAATTTAATTACACTGAATTGAGGCTAAGCCTGTCGAGCAAATGTGTATTTTGTCAAGTACATGTACATGTAGTGTACAGCGGTGTCTAAACAACTCGAACCTGGAGTATTGGGCCTTTGACAGCAGTGCTTCTCCAGATGAGATTTGTGGAGTTATTACAACTACATGTAACAGCAATGGCATTTTAATATCAAAACAAGTTCAATAGTATTGTACATTGTATATAAAAAACTAGATGTGAGGACCGTATTTTCACTTACTTTTACCAATTAACAAAACTCAAAATTATTATATACACATACAGTCTATACATTATGTTAATTTTGCTGTTAACTTTTAAAAGTTTGAACATTATTTATTCAAAGATGATAACAAATTGAGATTGTGGTCCTAACCGAACATTTGAACAGAATTGTAATAAATGTCTTATGAACAAAAATTAAATGTTTTTTTAATTTTTTGTGCTAAGTATTTATGGCATGCCTTGAACAGCCTGCATGGCAGATATTATTAAGAAATAGGGGATAGGAGAATGGTCATTTAAACTGGACTGTGGCTCAGTTGAAAGTACAGTCGAACCTCCATAAGCAACCACCCAACAACAGGTTCCAACTATTATTAAATAGTGATTTGACTTAATTGGAAACTTTTGGTACTTTGGAAAACTGGTTGCATAGGAGAGGTGGTTGATTACGAGAGTGGTCGCAACTGGAGACAGGTTCAACTGTATTCTATTTTAGTTCCATTTGAAGCTTTATGAACTAAATACTCCTTTTTACAGTTCCCGGCGCCATATTGAAAGGTAGCCGAGCCTTTGCATCGAAGCGAGACTGGCGGTGACCTTGCAATGCTAGAGACCTTTTTTAACACCTTGAACATTATTCACGTCTCTATCATTGCAAGGTCACCGCCAGTCTCGCTTCGATGCAAAGGCTCGGCTACCTTTCAAGATGGCGTCGGGAACTGTAAAAAGAAGTATTGTCCAGGTTATTTGATACACAAATATATAGTTCCATCTGGTCTTAGAATGACCATTCTCTTATCACCATTCTCCTATTCTCCTCCTATCACCATTCTCCTATCACCATTCTCATCACCATTCTCCATCACCATTCTCCTATCACCATTCTATCATTCTCCTATCACCATTCTCCTGTCACCATTCTCCTATCACCATTCTCCTATCACCATTCTCCTATCACCATTCTCCTATCACCATTCTCCTATCACCATTATCTTATCATCCCCTATCACCATCCTATCACCATTCTCCTATCCTATCTCCTATCACCATTCTCCATCACCATTCTCCATCACCCATTATCCTATATCACCATCCTCATTATCCTATCTCCTATCACCATTCTCCTATCACCATTCTCCTACATTTGTATCTCCTATCACCATTCTCCCTATCACCATTCTCCTATCACCATTCTCCTATCACCATTCTCCTATCACCATTATCTTATCACCATTATCCTATCACCATTATCCTATCTCCTATCACCATTCTCCATCACCATTATCCTATAGATCTCCTATCACCATTCTCCTATCACCATTCTCCTACATTTGTATCTCCTATCACCATTCTCCTATCACCATTCTATCTCCTATCACCATTCTCCTATCACCATTCTCCTATCACCATTCTCCTATCTCCTATCACCATTCTCCTATCTCCTATCACCATTCTCCTATCTCCTGTCACCGTTATATCCTATCTCCTATCACCATTATTATATCTCCTATCACCATTATCCTATCTCCTATCACCATTACTGTATCTTATCTCCTATCACCATTATCCTATCACCTTTCTCTCCGACAGCCTTTTTTTTAAATAGGTGTATACAATGGTTGTACAATAGAACAGGCTCACAGACTTGTAAAGTTCTGTACACTGTATATGTACCAACAACAAACTGCCAGGAAAAATTGCCAGGAAAATTTCCTGGAATAATTGACAGTTCCTAACAGTAATTTTCATGCCACTGAAGCAATTTTGTGTCTGGAAATAAATAGCTGCTTCCACAAACATATTCTAAAACACTGTTTGTGACAAGAATCAATTCCCATTGAATTTCTCATTGTTCTGTTCGAGCAGCTTCAGCACTTCATCCTCATCTTGCTCCTTTGGCTTTGGTGGCTCCTCCATAGTTTTGTTCTTTTTATGGAACTGAATCCCAGTCAAAGTACTGCTTGACTGGATATGTCTACTGAAGAAATGAATTGCTGCAAAGTTCAAAAGGCAGAGGCAACTCAAGGTAAACACACAATACATGAGTGTACAAGGTCCAATGGATTTAAAAGTGTTGCCAACCACAACAGGGACAATCATATCCCCAACACAGGCACCCACAAGCAAGATTGACGCCACCCGCCCAGACACATCAAGGAAGTACTCCACCCAGCTCAATGCTGCAGCAAAGAAAGATGCTGCCGAGATGCCAAGGATGACTGTCCCTGCCCACAGTTTAGGGCTAGAGTATACATCGCATCCATCATGAGACTGTGAGACTAGTATCACTCCAGCTATAAGACATCCTATGATGTCAATGAGAAGCATTTTCTGTGGCTTCACGTGTTTGGATATAGGTACAGATATAAGTCTTGCGAGAGCAAATGTTCCCCAGTAAGTAGCTGTCAGTAGAGATGCATGATTATTGCTCATGTGTGGTTTAGATTTCACAGCAAATGCAAAGATGAATCCGCCATAGACTATTTCCATACCAACGTAATTAAGGAGCAAAACACAGAACAACAAGAGAACAATTCCTTTATAGAGTCTGTTGTTAGCATAGCTACCATGGAGGTGATGCTCCTCTTTTTTGACAGTGTCTTCTTTCAATGCTTTGAGGAATGCACACGCCAGGAAGAAAACTCCAGCCATCACACATGGGGTGGTGCCAAGCCAGTATGCCCACGTCACCTGGGGTATGTCGTCCGGGTTGAATTCTACAGTTTCATTGGATGTTGGGTTTGTGATGTTGTCTGGAAGAAGGAATGGCCTTGCAAGCAGTGGTGCAAGGAATGCACCAGCAGCAAATGAGAAATGCAGGAATTGCATGTAGGATTGGGACTTGTTGGGCCGCAGTACAAACAAGATGGCATTGCCAGCTGAAAGCAATTAATGGAAAAATAATGTTACCATGCTGCTTCTGTGTGACAGTTGACATAAAAGTAATTATTCAAGGGCTTCGTACAAAAACAGTATACCGGTAAGTAACTTGTGATCAAATACAGGAGAATTTGCAATGACTGCTGTTTATCATAATAATAAATGAAATGTTATAATTAAAATAATATTCTAAAGTGCTTGTATTTAAAAATACAAGACTGCCATAAAAAAGAAAATATAAATATAGAATTTAACTAAATCTAAGCTAGATAAATAAACTAGATGAAATGAGTTATAAAAAAACATAAAATATTCCTATATAATTAGCTAAATTGAAAAAAAGTATCTAGTAACTAATTAAAATGTTTTATAATGTAAATCCATGATACAGTCTGCTTTCTTAAAAAGAAAAGTTTTTAGTTGAGACAGAAGTATGGAAATACTGCTTGTATTAAAATACAAAAAAATAAATAATAATAATAATAATATTTAATCAACAAATAAAAAAGTGAGACAGCAAGACTCTAAAAACTGTGATCACCTAGTGACATCAAGAGTTCCAGACTTCCGGTACGCATGCAACGCATTGTGAAATTATTACAAAGGAAAAGTGCGGAGCCCAGAATTGCAGGTGCTCACTTTTCCTTTGTAATAATCTCACAATGTATTGTGCACGTACCGGAAGTCTGGAACTCTTGATGCTTGTATTGAACAAACAACACATGGACTTGGTACCTGTATCGAGTGATCCTGCAGCAATTGTCATGGCCGAACCAATCATTATCAATGCATATACACTTCTGACCAGTGGAAACACAACCATTGCCAGGGCGCAAGCAAGAGATGAACATCCAAGTACCAAATACCCATTGTATCTATCATACATCCATCCACCCGCGATACTACCAACCAAGTACCCCACAGCTCTTGCCGTAAATACGTATGACATCTGAGATAGGGTGGAATTGGTATGGTATGCCAGGTCGAGCATTGTAGGTCCAAACATTGCATTGGAGATCCCCTGTATGGAAAATTAAGAAATCCACATATAACACATTTTGTACATGGAGACTAGCGCGTACACAAGTATGTGCTGTGTTGGTGTATCTTCGCTTCGAACATTATTAGTGATATAGCGCTATAAATGAATAATAATTATTATTATTATCTAATGATAAACTCAATGGTAAAAAAAAATTAAGGAATTAGATATATAACACCATCAAAAGAGTATATACTTACATGTATAAATTTGAGCCTTTATTTTTGCCCTTCCTCCCCATTACCCCAGACTTTTAATTTATTACATTTTATTATTATTATGATTAAATTTTGTCTTGAAATTTATGCTAATTTATTTATAAATTTATAATAATAATAATAACTAGACTCTCTACTCGCGTGAAGTCGGGCTTCTATAAACTATAAATACGGTAGCCTATTTGAACTAAATATAGATATCGCAGTGAGATTATTTATAAAACAGTGTTTGGTCGCTCGTTGCATGACTCGGGTAGAACATGCTTTCTTTGTAAAATCAATTTCACAAACTCAGCGAATATCATATAAATTAAATGACAATGACAATAGTTTATTTGGTTATTTGGTGCCATAAATATATAATATATATACCAATTTTAATTTTAAAAATACAAATATAAATAAACTAGACATCGCAGCGTGATCCATGGTGACTCGAATAATCATGAACAATATTTCCTGCATGTTGGGCATTCAAATCAGTGACTTCCTTGCAACTGAATGATTTCAAAACTCAGCAAAATAAATATCTGTCGGTGTTATAAGCTTACCACGACAACACACAATTACAGCGGTACATGTACAAAGTATAGAAGACATTGACTTCATTTAGATTTCAATATTGTGTCAGTTGTGCGATACTGATAGAATATTTATCTTCTAACTTCTCGCCTTTTGCTTTGATCCCCATTATTTCATCATTTAACTCAACATATGAGGTCATTTGAGCGATATTTGAGTTGTTTTTAATTGAACAATATTTGCTTATGAAGAATGTCTCATGTTGATCAGAGCCTTCAGTAATTATCTGAGCGGCCGACACAAGGCGCATGCGCTGTAGAACCCAGGTGGCGATTTGAGGTCAAAGAATAATTCTGACGACCAATCTGCATTTTTAGAGTCGGGCATTGCATAGTCCTGAAGCCCGACTAATAACATTATGAGATCAAATCTAGCATGCGTAGCTCTTTCCGAGGGAAAGGGGACTGGGGTTGGACTGACCCCTCCCCCCTCTTTTCCCTCCTCGCCCCTGAGTTAGTCTCCTTCGCAGCCATTTTTAGTCTCGCTCCACTCCCCTGAGGTCCCTTCAGGGGAGTGAAGCGAGACAAAAAATGGCTGCGAAGGAGACTACGCCCCAGTCCCCTTTCCCTCGGAAAGCCAAGCTACGCAGGCTATGATTTGTTGCCCGTGTCACGACCGCCAACGTGGCATACCGCTACAACGGGACGCCTGTCAGAAAATATCGGTACTCTATTACTTTTGATGAAATACCTAAGTTAGTAACTACACAAAGAGTCGTTCAAAAGCACCAATAAGAAATCATCGTATTAAAAATTTAAAATAATGTTTAATAACATAAGCTTACTTAAGTTACAAATATAAGTAACTGTATAGTGCTTGATTCAACGACTATATAAACTAGTCTATCCTCAGAAAGAACAAATAAAAGTTCATAACTATCGGCTTACGTACCAATCCCACGAATGACACGAACAAACAAAAAGCCTTCATGCACCGAATGTACGGAGTATAAAACGGCTTCCCTGTCAAAGTTGATCTCTCTCTAGGATTTGTTTTCCTCTCACTGGGTAGTTCGTCATGAAGGGAGCCGTTCTCGGTTCTCTGACGTGTACCTTCTGGAGGAGAATGCTGTATAAACTCGACAACTTCGTCTTCTTCATCGTTCCATTGTCGAAGGACGTCGGCCATTTCACGATCGTCTAGTAGTAGAGAAGGTTCCGCCATGTTCGAAGCAGTTTGCACTCGATCAGTTATAAAACCGTGAAGCTTTCTTCAATCTTATGAAGATGAATGCATTTGGAATAAAACGTTTGAGTTTCGCATTTCAGCGACGCAAATTCTCGTATCAAATGACAGATGACAGACAAGATCACACTATGTTTGACTGAGTATTTACTTCCGGTTAAATGGAAATTTTCACTTCCGGTTCATTTAGCCTACGAATGAACATTGTGATAAAAACGAACGTAGTCTATTGCTTCAAGCAAATATATTATACCAATTTAAAGGTACACGTTTAAAAGCACCTTATCCTATGTACCTATATATTGGTATTTGATGGAATAAAATTATTATTATTATTATTGTAGCGCGGTATTCCTGTGGTGTTCTCATTGCGTAATTGATAAACGTCATCATGCTAATTATGATGTCACAGTGCAATGACCGAATTAAGAGGTTTTTGATCATGATCGGATCAAATAATATAATGAATATCATCCTTGATCACTGGGATATGCAGCAGCACAGAGTAATTTCGTACCTAAACAATTACAATTACAAAGTGGGTTTAAATCGCTTCGTTATTGGAATTGTTACGGTACGAAAAACGCTGAACTGAAAAAGACGAGGTAAGGTCGATGGACTTTACTTTACACTCACGTCGTGCGCACTGCATGTTTTTACCCTTCCTTACTACCGTTCCTTACTTCATAAATAAACGATTTAAATAAACGATTAGTGTTCAGTAGCAGCCAAAGGCACGCGATTTACTGGATAAATATTTGCCCCGTCTGGCAAATCCTTCCTTTCACTTATATCCTTCCTTTCATTTCATGTTATTTCCTTTCCTTTCCTTTCCTATCCTATCTTTCCTTACTTTCGTCAAGCCGACCTACGTGTTCCAGGCGGCATCGGGGCGGCATTCATAACCCGGAGTTTTGTGTCGCCAGTGGCCATACCGGGGAATTCCCCAAACAAGCATTTGCTTGAGGGCCGCAATGGGCGTCGGTACACATCGGTACACTCGGAGTACGTCTTCTTGTGGGAACCTGCGAAGCATCTGGCGGAGGGCTATGTTTGTGTACGGTCCGAGGCGAACGTTTTGGAGGTGGGATTAAAATCACCTAAAAACACCACCAAATCACCAGGAAACATTCAAATATACAATAAAACACGAATACACACAGGTAAACGAAGACAAATATTGCCATTTATTTAGGAAATTGTACGAGGTCGTTCGTCAGTTGAACACGCCAACACGCTCGAGCAAAGATTTGAACAACACACAAGTACCACAGGAAGCCCAAACAACGATACACCGCGCGCGCGTGACAAAGAAAATAAACAAAAAACAATATAATTACTTTTATTATTTTATTAGCATTTTTGTGAAATTATTAATGAATTAAGGGGCCCTGTGGTCACGCGCAGAAACTTCTACAAGATCCTTAGAGTCAAGCAAGTCTTTGAGCTCCGGGGTATAGTATACTTAATCCAGCCCTAGTTCTCGCATAGGTCACGTAGGTGCTCGCTCGCCAATGCGACCAACCGTGTAAGGGTACGTATTAAATTCCGTTCATGCCATTGGTTCACAATATGATCCGGCATCATGACTACCGGCCTATAGCTACGAGAGCTTGGCCGCACAACCAAACCCGAACCGTTGGGATAGCCCGGGCGGCAAATTTGATGAGGATTTCTCTCGAGGGTGTTCGATGGTTTTCTGTACTCTGATAGTCACCCTCTCCTGCCGTATCGCAGATAAAGCGCATTCGGGCTGAGAGTCGAGTACATACACCACCCGGACAATTGGTGGGTCTGTTGGGATATCTTCCCAAGCATAGTTGTTATCGTAAGACACATGGATCTTTGGTCGTCTATTGTAGTTTCCGCTGTCCCACAGATTGTTGCCCAATGCGTTGCAACCTGCTTGACCTTAAGTGCGGATTCCAGGGCAAACATGCAGCCATGTCCTCTCGAGAGCAGCCTGTCTCCGCCAGCCTGGCATCAAACTGATCGAGTATTCGCCTTCGCCTTTTCGTCAAACCATCTCCGACTTTAGTCATCTCTTCTTTATGCCGGTGTGCACCGCAGCTGACCATCCATATATTCACGTTATGGGAAACCTTTGTGAATTAAACTCGTAGATGTAGATGTAGATGTCCTGAAAGTGTCCAACCACCTGCCGGATGGAGCAGTTGACGAACGCTCTTTATCACCACGGACAACCTCTTTTCCCCTGATGCGATGTTCAGCTAGAGACTGATGCCTTCCTCTATCGTCACGAAGCAAGGGACTCCCCTGTTGATTTTCGTAAACAGCTTGTACTGCACATCAGGGTCTAGAAGTTCCACCACGCGGGCGGCCGTCTCCATGCGCGTAAATCGAAGGTCCGGAGTCTGGCACGAGACCTAGTAATCAAAGCCATCGTCGCTGATATCGGGTCCACGCACCAGCGCGCGGCCGAAGCTTCAAGCTAAAGCGCGAACGGAGTTTGTCGGAGCTCAATTAGTCACACGTAACATATACACTAGCGGGCCTTCAAGGACTTAGAGTCTTCATTTCCAATTACTCCCGGTACCATCTAAGGTCTTTTGGGATACGGCTACTATACTGCATATTTCAGCCCCAGCCGCGCCATGCGACGGTAAAACACCGTTGGAATGTCAGCAAAACCCCTTTTGAGAACACAGACCTCATGTTGTATATATCAAAATCACCTATAGGATGTTGTTTTGCAGCTGGAACTCCGAAGTCTAGCTATTCCTTCAAGATACATGTCAATATCTCACTTTCTCATGATTCTTCAACCCATGTTGTATCAAAATCACCTAGGATATTGTTTTCAGTTCGGACATCCATTAGTCGCCCTCATTTTTCTCTGTATACTGTATGTCAGAGAGGTGTTCTACCCTATTTAATTATATATATATATATATATAAGCCTGTTTCCGTGCTTTGCACTGAATCAGTATCGTTACGCTTGCCAATTATTTGTCCACCGCCCGTAATTGGTGTCCTAGCATTTCGTTACACTCAATGGAATGACGGTGGAAAGAAACATCAAAATAGAGCACGCTGCATGGTTGGCAAAGATGGCTTCAGTTTAAAACTGAACCGACTTCGCCATAACAAACTAAAAGTTTTGATATCATACATGTCTTACTAGTACCTTGTTTGAAGAGGAAAATATGTTTTACCAGCGCACGTGGCCGTGTAACGCGGGCCGTCAGTACCTCCCTTCGTTTAATATATACTGTGTTTGGATTGTTGATACTTTAATCAAGTAAGTAAGTTATTTAACTAACTAGTGGTTTACGTACGTTTTTCTATTTCCTATCAACACGAGTGTATATATAGGACTAGGGGAGTAACAGGGAATGGTACTAACTAAATCAGATATTCAATTCCTCAAGCAGTCAGTGCATGAACTGATAATTAATGTCGACCGTCGAAACTGAATATACTAAACACATCGAAGATGCTCCTTGAGAATTTTGTTCAGTTTTCTGAATTAGTTGAACTCAAAATAATTAGATCAGTCGTGACGCCGTCAGCGTTCCCCAAAAAGTCACCGTTTTCTGCGTCCAATACCAAAAAAAACAAAAACGAGCTAGAGGGAGCATTTTCGATATTATCCATTGATGGTGGGTGAACATCGATGTGTTTCCCATTCGACTTCATTTGTGTGAACACATAGCGAACAAACATGCACATCATAACGGTACCCATGCTCGAGAATCCACATGAACGGTACCCTATGGGTACATGCAGTGTCTACTGCTTTCTGGTTATGGTTGTGTGTTGATCGATGTGAAATAAGTATTTAGTAGAAATTAAGACTGAACTAGCAAAGCATCATTGCAAATGACGGCAATGAGGGTTTATCATGTAATTTCAAAACTCATAGGACAAAAAAATGATTATCATAGCTGGAAAGAGCTCATTGAGATCAGCGATTAGTAAAAATGTGAAGTTTGGAAAAGATCGCTTCACAAATTGTGAAGATATGAATTTTCAAAAATCGAAATTTTGTATGAAAACGAAAACCTTTGTTTAAATTTCCAAAGGTTTTCATATAAACTGATTTCGATTTTTGAAAATTCATACGCTATTTGTGAAGCGATCTTTTCCAAACTTCACATTTTTACTAATTTCAACCCGCTCTTTCCAGCTAAGATAATCATTTTTTGTCCAGTGAGTTTTGAAATTACATGATAAACTCATTCAATGCAAATTGAAAAGCAATACATATAAAATATTTTTCTTCTTCTTTGTGGCAGGACTTGTTCCTCCAAAATTCTAATCTTTGTTGATGGATGTAAAATTTTGAAAAGAGTATATCCCTACACATTAGTGTGGATGGCGTCCACCGAGTAACAGATTGGAGATTTTAGTACCATTCCCTACCTAATTGAGTATATCGTTCGTAGCTATCTGATGAAACCTCACATGCAGTTTTAGTTGGAGTAAACCCATGATTAAAGCGCGTCGTACTCCAATAGATTACTGATTAACAAGTGCAATCGGGCTAGTACGTACGTTGCTTTATTTGAATCACAAGCGAACTCGATCGATTGTAGCTCAATAGTGCTGGACCCAATGGATATACTATCAGCCCAGTACACGATTCCAGTTGTACGTTAGTTGCTTAAAGCTCTCCAAGAGCATGTATTCAGTCGTAGTTTTTGTTTTGAACAACCGCAGAACACTGGGATATATGTTGAGGGTAGTACAACACAGTGCTATGCCGTCAATTTCTAAATTCGAATTCTCTGTTTGAACTTAATTAATTCAGACGATAGACGAGAGCATCCAGGAAAAGCAATATGAAGACCATTGTGATTGTTGGATTCACCCTACTGGTGGCTCTTGGCATTAGTTCAGCCACCGTCACAAACGGTATTGTCTGATATCAGTAATATTGTTAATTAGTATTCAAATCTATGGTTAACAATTGTAAGTCAGTATAGAATTCAATCAGTATAAGTGTTTTGATGGCAGATCCAGACATGTAATTTGAATTATATGAACGATTCATATAAACCTTGTCTGTTGTTTATTTCTTTATTTTCTTTGTACTTCATTCAATCTTTCCTCGTATTTTTTCTTCTCTTTGCTTCCTTTCTTTCCTATCTATCTTTAATTCTTACGAATATTTCTTTTCATTCATTCATTATTTCCCTCTTGTTCAAGATGAGACTGAATTGCTGATAAGGAATTTTAAAAGTGATATTTATAAAACGAGAGGCCGCGTGTTGTATCGGTGGGTATAAAGGTCCATGCACCTGACCAAATGGACAGCTCCCATTGGCCTAATAGCTCATGAATTATTAATGAGTTTTAGAATAGGAATTTATTGTATTTTTTTATGCAAAAGACGTTCTCAGTCACGAAAGCTGTCGTTACCTCAGGCTAAACCGTTACTGTGATCACGCGTTTGTCAACGACGATCTTTGTTATGCGACATGTCGTAAGTATTCATGTGTTTGTTAGTCTACAACTCAGGGGAGAAGGGAGGGTACTGTACAGGACCCGAAATGATCCCTGGCTACGAAATGATCCCTGGCCCCGAAATGATCCCCAAAGTGGCTAGACTGGCTCCGAAATGATCCCGGACCCGAAATGATCCCCAGACTGGCTCTGAAATGATCCCCAGTGAAATTCAGGAATGGTTGAATTCAGTCCCGTAGATTAATTCCTTGGCCAACAAATTCTCAATGGAAATTATTAAAGCGTTTATTTATTTTATTAAAACAACTCAACGAGATTACATGCATGTATACTTTTTATCAACTCTATTTTAATTGGATTGTAATGAATAAATAAATAAAATAAATAAATAAATACACTTTATGAGGGTAACTAAAATAACAGTTTGCTAAGTAAACACAGAGCTAGGCTAACTGCAAATAAAGTATTATTATTATTATTATTATTATTATTATTATTATCATCATCATCATCATCATCATCATCATCATCATTGTTATTATTATTATTATTATTATTATTATTATTATTATTATTATTATTATTATTATTATTATTATTATTATTATTATTAGCTAGGGATAATAATAAACCAAAAAGAAACGAAGATGATTGAGGGTGGAGAAGATTGACATGGACTGGTACAAACTATAAAACATAGGTGGCTAAATTTATATTTCAAGAGTAACAGGCAACCAGTGACAGAGCTCCTTTAACGGCTTATCCATCAGTCGGGGAAAATGCCTTGATTTATTGCCGTCGGATGGCTTACTATTCTATGACAATAGATTTCTAAAATCGTTCAGGTGGTGATAAACTCAAATCAACCAATCAGAATGGACCGTTCCCACGCCTGAAATGGACTGAGATACGATCGCGAAATCAAAAGTGTCTGCAATTGGCCATTACAAAAAAGAGCAGGGGACTGGGACCAAGTCCGTAAAACTAATTCAATAAGAAACTAGCAAAAATGGGCATCATTTTCTGACAGAGCAGATCAAACTTAGCTAATCTGGAAAGTTTGGTGAACTTTGGCTTAATATTGGCGATGCTAGAGGGTATCAAAGATGTACATTTTCCCATACAAACTCTGTATTTTTTTGCGTTGTCTACCCAAACCATACATTCACTGTAAAATTTCAAAATTTCAAAAGTTTATAATTCCGACAGAATTCACTCAAATCACATCAAACTTTGCACATATGATAATTTCAACATGTTGTTTCATGTCATTAACTTAATTTCGTAATTACATTAATTCTAATAAACTCGTTCCCAGTCCCCTGCTCTTTTTTGTAATGGGCAATAGGGTCTTGCCTTAATAAATGTCTCTTAGACGAAAATCATACCCGCTGTCCAGACGAAACTATCATAAGAGTATTGAGACAAAGACTGAGGAAGACATTAGATAATTAATAACAACAATAATAATATGGCACTTTGGTACACATACAAATTCAATGTACATGAGTACAAAAATTCATAATAATTAAATGTATGTGAACGAAACTATAACAATAAGCATAGCACTATGATTATGTAAGAATAGAACTAATCAATTCTCCAAAGAAACATCTAGACGTTCACACTGATAGATTTGTAACATTTCATGATTTGATATATATTAGAGAAAGAAAGGAAGAAAGAAAGAGAGAGAGAGAAAGACGAAAGGAAGGAAGAAAAAATAAAACAGAGAAACAGAAGAAAGAAAAAGAGAAAAAGAGAAAAGAAAGGAACGGGACTGAATACAACCATTCGCGGATTTCACTGGGGATCATTTCGGAGCCAGTCTGGGGATCATTTCGGAGCCAGTCTGGGGATCATTTCGGGTCCCGTATCATTTCAGAGCCAGGCCAGTCTAGCTACTTTGGGGATCATTTCGGGCCAGGGATCATTTCGGAGCCAGGGATCATTTCGGTTCCTGTACATTTTTTGAAATAGGTGTATATCGGACAAACAGTCTAGAAATTAAAATATATTGGAAATTGTATTTTGAACTTTTAATGAGCATTCTCAAAATGGTAACTTAGCGGTTGTTGTTCAACTGTGTGTCTCTTTTCAGGATGTCAAGATCTTCTGTCAGAGAAAAGTTGTAAAATCCTGAAAGAACATGAAAAATGTGATACAACTGAAGTGTCTAATGACTGTAGTTTGACTTGTGACAAGTGTCCATCATCACAAGGTTAGTGTGTGTAGCAGAATGACTGACTGGCTGACTGACTAGCTGCATGGCTGACTGACTGACTGACTAGTAGCATTGCTGACTGATTATTGGCTGCATGACTGACCGCTTACTGAATTTGACTTCATGGCTGAGTGCATGCATGACTGACTGACTTCATGACCGACTAATTGGCTCCATTACTGACTGATGACTGATTGGCTCCATGACTGACTGACTGTATGACTGTATGGCTGTATGACCGACTAATTGGCTCCATTACTGACTGATGACTGATTGGCTCCATGACTGACTGACTGTATGACTGTATGGCTGTATGACCGACTAATTGGCTCAATTACTGACTGATGACTGATTGGCTCCATGACTGACTGACTGTATGACTGTATGGCTGTATGACCGACTGATCGGCTGCATGACTGACTGGCTGTATGACTGACTGGCTGGCTCAATGACTGACTGACTGTATGGCTGTATGACCGACTGATTGGCTGCATGACTGACTTACTGCATGATTGAATCATAGCTAACTGTATGACTGACTGCATGGCTGTATAAGTATTATTATAAATCCGATGGTAAAGGTGGTGGACCAAGACACTTAGAAACCTTTTCAAGTTGCTTTTTCTCCGGTTTCTCATAAGCAAAAAGTGCCGAAGAAACATGGCCAGTACGTTGACGAATGAGACTTTCCTCATGCTTATTTTGGAATAATGTGGAAGCAGTAGTTACCCTGAGACAGTGGGCGGTCTTTTTCTTGAAACCTGCTTTTTCCATCATAGTTGGCAAAATATTATTCAATGTGTGAATTCCTAGAGGCGAATTCTCAAACTTGTATGCTGTTTTACTAGGTCGAAAATAGAAAGCTTCATCGCATTTACTTAACTCTCTTTTCATAGATACATATTCCTTGAACATATCAACTAAGCAAGGTTTGTGATTTCCTCCGTTTTCGAAATGGCATTGGTGTTCAACTACTCGCCCTTTTCTTTTTAAATCACGCAAACCACCATGATACGTTTTTGTGACATTTTCTCTATACGTAATCGTGCATTCTTCAATAACGAAACTACTCATTCTGAGTTCCCTATGCTCAGAGGGTCTAAGCCCATAAAGCTTTCCAATATAAAAATAAATAGTATTAACTAAAGATTGAGCTGTCTTATCTCCTAACAAGTCCAATGTCCAAAGCATAGTTTCCTCCGTCTCAGTAACGGGCTTCTTCTCTTCTTTGCATCTTTCCAGTTGTCCTCCAGCACGATGGGATTTTTTCATTTCAGCGTCAAGGATCTGACGGAAACCTTGAAAACTGAAATCAAATAAAAACCATTACTACGTAGTAAATATTATATTCGACATGTAATTTAATCTTGGCAAAATACTTACACAACGTCTTTGGTATCCAGTGGATTTAAGTCAGCTCTTCCATTCGTCTCTAAGTATCTCTTCAAACAACAAATTATTTGATACATCGTCTTTTCCACGTATGCAACTCCATCTTTGTCGGTTAACTCTTGGATAAATTTGATAAGCCAGAAATTTAAGCTGGCTTTCGTTATTGAAGTTAAAGGCGTATCCAGTGTTTGAACGAAGGATACGTTTAATCCTAAAGGATTAACTTCGCATTCTGGGAGCTTATTATTCCTTTGACTCCTCCAATTCTCAAATATACGTACACCCCATCGAGTCTTGTATTGTGCAGTTTTAGGAATTGACTGGCCGACTACCATTTTTGTTTCTTCCAATGTTTGAGGTTCTTTAAACCTCCGTTTCTTTTGCTTAGAACCTAGCGCTTCGGCCATGCTTACCGCTCGCACTGAACCATGTGAGAGCCGAATTGAATACTGAATTCATTGCCGGAAAATATTTAAAAATTCCGATCCACTGTGTGGAATTCTCGCCTAAACAATTCGGAACTTTGTGTATTGTCTTATATTTAATTATTTCTCTTCATATAATTCTCTGGCACATGAATATTTAGAATAGTATGAGAAGCCATTTCAAAACCTCGTGAGTGTTTTAGACGTGATTTCTAGATCCGCGTGCCATAAACAATGGCTCGGCTACGCCTCGCCATTGTTCATGACACTTGGATCTAGAAATCACGTCTAAAACACTCACTCGGATTTGAAATATTACTTCAAAGGGGGTTTTAATTGTGAATGAAATGCGAACGGAGTTTTGATTCTTTTCAATCAAATCAAGAACAGTTCTCACAGGAAGGTCATAGAGCTAAGACGGGCATTTGAGACGATGGCTGCATGGCTGAATTGAGAGTCAGTTGTTGAGGGAATGTGCCCAAACTAGCACAAAGTGGAGTGTAAAGATTTTTGAAGTCTGGCAGATGTCTCGTAAAACAAGGTATAGCAAGGAAAGATTCTATTGACTTGTCTTTTGACACATAAATTCCGTATGAAGTTCTAGTTCGACAAACATTACTTTATAATTACCATCTTCTAATTCGAGGTTCTTGAAAATAATAATGTAGCAAGTAACGCAGTATTTAGCGAGAACTGTGCGAAGTCCTTAATTTGAAGTAATCTCGTGTCTTTCAAAGTTTGTTATAATTTATTTGAGATTGTGAAAGTATTGCCGCACAAAGCTAGAAATCCAATGATTGTATCATTAGTAAGTAAGTTAAAACTGTGAAGGTGCTAAGCTCCAATAGAGGGAGGGAGTTACATTAAAGAAACTGCGGAACAAAATCTAACGAGTATTTTTCTTATATAATTAGCTTTTAGGATGTAATGTATTGTTCCTCTCATATAATGCATTGATCGATACAGAATACTTATAGAGCTTATTAGTATTCTGTATCTGATACAGAATACTAATAAGGTCTATTAGTATTCTGTATCAGATACAGAATACTAATAAGCTTTATTACTATTCTGTATCATACTTATGAACAATTGCAGTAATTAATCAACCCCACCTATTCCCTGCCAACTATTCAAGCCCTCCCCATGCTTTAAGTTTCTTGGAAATTGTATGGGAGTTACAAGGTAGCCACGTGACCAGAATGCTGAGCACAGATTGGATAGCTGCCTAATGAATTATTAATGAATATTATAAGGACGAATAAAAAATGCTTAATAAATCATTCGCCAATTCACTGCCGAAATTAATTATTAACTATTTCTCAACAGAAGCCCCAGCCCCAGCCCCAGCCCCAGCCCCAGCCCCAGCCCCAGCCCCAGCCCCAGCCCCAGCCCCAGCCCCAGCCCCAGCCCCAGCCCCAGCCCAGCCCCAGCCCCAGCCCCAGCCCCAGCCCCAGCCCCATGCGTCGGTAAAGCACTTGGAATGGAAAGTGGAGCAATTCCTGATGCAAGCATTACAGCCTCCAGTGAGTTCGATACTTATCTAACTGCTGCAAGTGGTCGACTTAATCAACCTGGCAGTTGGTCTGCTAAAACATCAGACGCAAATCAGTGGATTCAAGTAGATCTGGGAAAGCCTACTGAGGTAAATGTATGGCATCAAGTCTGCAGACGATTGCCTTTCCTGCACGATCTTCTGTTGAAGCTAATGTCTTTTTTCTTCGTGGTTGGAGGGAGAGGGATGGGGTGGAGAGGGGTGGTTGGAGCTAGTAAAGGGGAGGGTACGTTTGAGAGTAAGTTCCATTGTATCAATGTATTATTAAAGGTCTTAGTACCAATATGGTTTCATTATTAGGTAACTGGCATTGCAACTCAAGGCAGTACAATAGGTGGTCAGTGGGTGACCTCTTTTGAAGTGAGCTACAGCGATGACGGAACTACGTATACATTCCAGAAATACTCTGATACAGTTCCTGGAAACACCGACTCTTTTAGTGTTGTAAAGAGCGACTTTAAAGCACCTTTCAAGGCCAGGTATGTCAGGCTAAAACCTCTTGCCTGGAATGATTCGATCTCAATGAGAATGGAAGTGTACGGCTGCCCACTGTAAGGTAAGCTATGCAAGTGTAGACTGACGTTATTGACAGAGAGTAACAGTCCTTTCCTCGCTCCTATATTAACAAAACAACCATCTTACAGACATTCCATGGTAACTTTCTGTCCCTCTCCCTCTCCCTCTCCCTCTCCCTCTCCCTCTCCCTCTCCCTCTCCCTCTCCCTCTCCCTCTCCCTCTCCCTCTCCCTCTCCCTCTCCCTCTCCCTCTCCCTCCCTCTCCCTCTCCCTCTCCCTCTCCCTCTCCCTCTCCCTCTCCCTCTCCCTCTCCCTCTCCTCTCCCTCTCCCTCTCCCTCTCCCTCTCCCTCTCCCTCGCCCTCGCCCTCGCCCTCGCCCTCGCCCTCGCCCTCGCCCTCTCCCTCTCCCTCTCCCTCTCCCTCTCCCTCTCCCTCTCCCTCTCCTCTCCCTCTCCCTCTCCCTCTCCCTCTCCCTCTCCCTCTCCCTCTCCCCTCTCCCTCTCCCTCTCCCTCTCCCTCTCCCTCTCCCTCTCCCTCTCCTCTCCCTCTCCCTCTCCCTCTCCCTCCCTTTACCTCTCCCTCTCCCTCTCCCTCTCCCTCTCCCTCTCCCTCTCCCTCTCCCTCTCTCTCCCTCTCCCTCTCCCTCTCCCTCTACCTCTACCTCTCCCTCTCCCTCTACCTCTCCCTCTACCTCTACCTCTCCCTCTACCTGCACTATGTCTTCCTCTTCATTCTACTCCCGGTCTTTTTTTTATCTTCCCAGCTTCTTTCCCCCTCCCGAAACATCCCTGCGTGCATCTCTCTAGTCTCCCTCGCAGCCGCTTTTAGTCAGTCTCTCCACTCCCTTCTGTCCCTTCCACTCCCAAGGGAGTGGAGCGAGACTAAAAACGGCTGCGCGGGAGACTAGAATCTGACTGGCCTTCTATTCTCTCCCCACACTCCGTCTTTCCTCTTCTCTCCATATCCTTTTCCGTTTCACTCAGAACTTTTCTTGCATCTCCGCCCTTCTCACCCTCTTACGAATAACTGAACATTCCGTCAATCTAAAAACATGCAATATCTTAGTTAATGTCTCTTTTACTACTAATTATTGTACTAAAGGCGTCTGTCCAGACTACTTGCATATTTATTGATCTATAATTTCCCGGCTCTTTTTCAGGCTCAAGACGATGTCATCCACATTACAAAAAGAGAGATAAAGTTTAAGATAAAGATAAAGAGAGTCTCGAATTTAACAAGCATCGCACAGCAATTACTAAGCTGCCATTTGAGGCGATAAATATAAATAAAGTGAATAAAGTGAAAGCACAAAAAAATTGTTGTGACATTTATTCATTTATATAATTATTTATGATCTGAAATCTCTTTCAAATTTCAAACTAGACGCTCCTTGACGTTTACTCGGCAGGTAGGATGATCAGCTCTAGTGACTGGCCAAGTGGATAACATCTCTATTTACTACTGAAGCATTTCATCGGGCATTGTGGCGTATTTTGCGGACAAAAATTGTCTTTCAATCTTGGCCACACAGCATCATATCTTGAATATTTGCATGTGTAGCTGACATACATTTAATAGTTATTTTAGCTTTTTTCACAGCTTTGTGTGTAAAGTATAAAAAAAGCTTTATAAACACAACTAGATATTGCCAAAGGCATGAAAAGAATGATATTATTTATTTGATCATATATATCCATATGCGAATTTACGCCATATAAATTTAAATATTAAATTATTATTATTATTATTACTATTATTAGAAATTAAATACCGGTAGTTGTAAGTTAGAATAATGTAAGTAGTAAAAGGGGCGGTCCAAAGAAAAGGAAGGGGCTAAAAACTGTCAGCGGGAACGGGGTTTGTGAGCCCACAGGCAAAACCGCCATTTTGTTCTTGGGTCAGCGGTTGCACAGCCAAAGGGAGCCCGCGGGGAGGGGTTTGGGTGTAACGAGGTGGTCAGCGGCGTTGGATGTCTCGAGAGCGAGTACATAGGAGAGAGGAGAGGGGTGGGAAAGATCAGTGGCGGGGGAGCGTGCACAAAGTACCGTGGGCTCAACATGGGTGGAGTTCTGAACTGACCCCTATTATACTACTTATGTTGTACAACTAAGCTCAGTACATTATTCAATATAAAATCCGGCTTTAAATTCAATCACACTTCTAGTATCCTGTTACCTATCTTCTTCGCGCCTATACGAAGCGATACGATGTGCGTCAGGCCTTTGCTTCTTACATAGTCCGACAAGCAATTGGTGTCCTAGCATTTCTATACACGCAATTAATGGCACAGTGGGGAAAAAGACATCAAAAATAGGGCACGTTGCATGGTTGGCTAAGATGGCTTTACAGCTATCTTACTTAGCCATAAGAACTAAAATTGAAACTTTTTTGATATCGATTATCGTGTCTTACTACCTTGTCTGGAGAGGAAAATATGTTTACCATCGCACGTTGCCATGTAACGAGGGGCGTCAGTACCTCCCTTCGTTTAATATATACTGTGTCTGGTGCATGATCGATAGATCAGTATTCTTTGGAAGGCAAGCAAGAAGGATTGTTTATACTTTAATCAAGCAAGTAAGTTATTTAACTAACTAGTGGTTTACGTATAGGTTTTTCTATTTCCTATCAACACGAGTGTATAGGACTAGCTAGGACTAACTAGTTTGTACTGTTTCACGGTACGTTTTAGTGTTACTCTAGATCTTGACAAAAAGCCATGTAAGTGTATACTGTTGAGTAAACCGTTCGTCTTCTTTTAGAAGATTTAACATCAGTCGTGACGTCAGCGTTCCTCAAAATGTCACCGTTTTCCTCGTCCAATACAAGCTCTAAGACGAGGGAGCATTTACGAAATTATCCGTTGATGATGGATGAACATCGGAGTGTCTCCCATTCGACTAGTTTTGTGTCAGTGAACAAAAGGCAAAGAAACACACTCTACACATTAGTGTAGAGATTGGAGATTTTAATACCATTGAAAGCCTCACTTGCCAGTGAGTAGCCGATCGTCCGTAGCTATCTGAAACCTCACATGCAGTCTTAGAAACCTATGATTAAAGCGCGTGAAACTCCGATAAATTACTGATCAGGAAGTGGAATAGGACTGGAACTTTGCTTTATTTGAACAACAGGCGACCTATTTTTTTGTGTTGAACAACCGCAGCACACTGGGATATATTTTGAGGGTAGTACAAAATAATGCTATGCCGTCAATCTCTAAATTCGAATTCTCTGTTTAAACTTAATTCAGACGATAGACGAGAGAACCCAGGAAGAGCAATATGAAGACCATTGTGATCGGATTCACCCTACTGCTGGCTCTTGGCATTAGTTCAGCCACCGAAACCAACGGTATTGTCATAACTAGTAAAACTGTTAGTATTCAAATCGATTGTCCTGATGTCTAACAAGTGTAAATAAGTCAGTATAGAATTCAATCAGTATAAGGGTTTTGATTCAGATCCAGACAAGTAATTTGAATCATGTGAATATTATTCATTGAAAACCTTGTCTGTTGTTTATTTCAGTTTTAATTTTACTTCATTCAGTCCTTCGTCGCTTTTTTCTTCTCATTGCTTCCCTTCTTTTCAATCTAGCATTCTTACGGATATTTCTTTTCATTCATTCATTATTTCCCTCTTGTTCTAAGATGACACTGAATGGGCTTGTACCACCTGTCACGTGACTTTTTATATTTTCACCGCAGACAAACCAAAATATCATAACTGGAAAGAGCATGCTAAAGTTAGTAAAAGTGGAAAGTTTGAAGGGAAATACGTAAATAGGGCAATAGCTACAGGCATTCAAACTTTGCCTTTTTTGTATTGTCAAAGCTGGAAACTTTGAAAGCCATTAACTTTTTTCTTATTTGCTTGATTCTTTTCAAACTTTCAACTTTTACTAATTTTAGTATGCTCTTTCCAGTTATGGTATTTTCGTTTGTCTTCGATGAAAATTTAAAAAGTCACGTGGAAGGTGGTACAAGCCCATTGCTGATAAGGAATTAATAGGAATTTATTGTATTTTTTTATGCAAAAGACGTTCTCAGTCACGAAAGCTGTCGTTACCTCAGGCTAAACCGTTACTGTGATCACGCGTTTGTCAACGACGATCTTTGTTATGCAACATGTCGTAAGTATTCATGTGTTTGTTAGTCTACAACTCGGGGGGAGGGGAGGGTAATCATCGTAATTTTCTATTTAACGAAGTGTGATATGCAAACAAGCTTTCACTTCGGTCTTGGCTTGACGTTTGTTGCTTTGAACGCGACAATGTTTTTTTTGAAATATGTGTATATCGGACCGAACAGGCTAGAAAAATATATTTGAAATTGTATTTTGAACTTTTAATGAGCATTCTCAAAATGGTAACCTACAGTTGTTGTTCAACTGTGTGTCTCTTTTCAGGATGTCAAGATCTTCTGTCAGAGAAAAGTTGTAAAATCCTGAAAGAACATGAAAAATGTGACACAACTGAAGTGTCTAATGACTGTAGTTTGACGTGTGACAAGTGTCCATCATCACAAGGTTAGTGTGTGTAGCAGAATGACTGACTGTCTTACTGACTGCATGACTGACTGATTATTGGCTGCATGGCTGACCGCGTACTGAATGACTTCATGACAGACAGCATGACTGACTGGCTGTATGACCGACTGATTGGCTCCATGACTGACTGACTGGTTGCATGATTGACTTACTAACTGCATGACTGACTGACTGACTAGCTGCATGCATGACTGATCGTGACTGCCTTTTTTATTGGCTGCATGGCTGACCGCGTATTTCCTCAAGAAAGTCAACTTGGAACGAAGAACAATCGTCCATTGATGGAATTTTTCTTCATCGATCTTCAGCCTTGTACATGCCATTTTGTTTTTTATCTGTCTGTCCTCTTTTGATAATGAAAATTAACCAATCAGCGCGCGAGAAATTTGTAAGTTATTGTAAAAAGCTAGATCGACACACTGCAGATCTATGACTGACTGACTGGCTGAAAGGACGAATAAAAAATGCTTAATAAATTATTCCATGCCGAAATTAATTATTAACAATTTCTCTACAGAAGCCCCAGCCCCAGCCCCAGCCCCAGCCCCAGCCCCAGCCCCAGCCCCAGCCCCAGCCCCAGCCCCAGCCCCAGCCCCAGCCCCAGCCCCCCAGCCCCAGCCCCCCCAGCCCCAGCCCCAGCCCCAGCCCCAGCCCCAGCCCCATGCGTCGGTAAAGCACTTGGAATGGAAAGTGGAGCAATTCCTGATGCAAGCATTACAGCCTCCAATCAGTGGGATGGTTATGGATCTGCTGCACATGGTCGACTTGATGGATCTGGCGGTTGGTCTGCTAAAACATCAGATACACATCAGTGGATTAAAGTAGATCTGGGAAAGCTTACTGAGGTAAATGTATGGCATCAAGTCTGCAGACGATTGCCTGTCCTGCACGATCTTCTGCTGAAGCTAAAGTCTTTTTTCTTCGTGGTCGAAGGGAGAGGGATGGGGTGGAGAGGGGTGGTTGGAGCTAGCTAGTAAAGGAGGGTACGTTTGAGAGTAAGTTCCATTGTATCAATGTACGTATTATTATCGAATTCATGAATAATTAATGAGGGAAATACAATAGAAATCATAAGCGTAGCAGACATCTGTAAATCGGCAAGAGATTCGTCCTCATTTGCATTCAACTTTAACTTGGATTTTCTCGGCCAAACTGTTTCCTATCATCAAAATTATAGTAAAACATCCACTTATACATCGTTGGATTCGATAAGTAATTCGTTCGCGTCCGATCTGTATGGGATTTACAAACTCTCGCCTACGGCTCGAGTTTGTAAATCCCATACAGATCGGACGCTCATATTGTATATAGTACTTAAAGGTCTTAGTACCAATATGGTTTCATTATTAGGTAACTGGCATTGCTATTCAAGGCAGTACAGTAGGTGGTCAGTGGGTGACCTCTTTTGATGTGTACTACAGCGATGATGGAACTACATTCAATAAATACTCTGATACCGTTCCTGGAAACACCGACTCTTTTAGTGTTGTAAAGAGCGAATTTAAAGCACCTTTCAAGGCCAGGTATTTCTTGCTGAATCCTCTTACCTGGAATGATTCGATCTCAATGAGAATGGAAGTGTACGGCTGCCCACTGTAAGGTAAGCTATGCAAGTGTAAGTAGTGTAGACGTTAATGAGAGAGAGTAACAGTCCTTTCCTCGCTCCTATATTAACAAAACAACCATCTTACCGACATTCCATGGTAACTTTCTTTCCGTTTCAATTGGTACTTTCCACCCTCTACCACTCCCCCTCTCCCTCTCCCTCTCCCTCTCCCTCTCCCTCTCCCTCTCCCTCTCCCTCTCCCTCTCCCTCTCCCCCTCTCCTCTCCCTCTCCCTCTCCCTCTCCCTCTCCCTCTCCCTCTCCCTCTCCCTCTCCCTCTCCCTCTCCCTCTCCCTCTCCCTCTCCCTCTCCCTCTCCCTCTCCTCTCCCTCTCCCTCTCCCTCTCCCTCTCCCTCCCTCTCCCTCTCCCTCTCCCTCTCCCTCTCCCTCTCCCTCTCCCTCTCCCTCTCCCTCTCCCTCTCCCTCTCCCTCTCCCTCTCCCTCTCCCTCTCCCTCTCCCTCTCCCTCTCCCTCTCCCTCTCCCTCTCCCTCTCCCTCTCCTCTCTCCCTCTCCCTGCACTATGTCTTCCTCCTCATTCTACTCCCGATGTTTTTTGTCTTCTCAGCTTCTTTCCCCTTCCCGAAACATCCCTGCGTGCATCTCCATAGTCTCGCTCGCAGCCGGTTTTAGTCTCTCTCCACTCCCTTCGGTCCCCAGTTCCCGATCCACTCCCAAGGGAATGGAGCGAGACTAAAAACGGCTGCGATGGAGACTAGCATCTCCCTGGCCTTGTATTCTTTCCCCACACTCCGGCTTTCCTCTTCTCTCTATATACTTTTCCGAAACGGAACGGAACACTCAGAACTTTTCTTGCATCTCCGCCCTTCTCACCCTCTTATGAATAACTTGGAATAACTGAACATTCCGTCAATCTAAAAACATACAATATCTTAGTTAATGTCTCTTTTACCACTAATTAATTTGACTAAAGGCGTCTGTCCAGACTCTTTTTCAGGCTCAAGACGATGTCATCCATATTACAAAAAGAGAGATAAAATTTAAGATAAAGATAAAGAGAGTCTCGAATTTAACAAGCATCGCACAGCAATTGCTAAGCTGCCATTTGAGGCGATAAATATAAATAAATTGAATAAAGTGAAAGCACAAAAAAATTGTTGTGACATTTATTCATTTATATCATTATTTATCGTATTTCGGAAACCCAAAACATAGAATCATAATTATTTAAGATCTGAAATATTGTTCAAATCTCAAACTAGACGCTCTACTAGCGTGAAGTCGGGCTTCTAACTGATATGTAGCCTATTTGAACTAAATATAGATATCTTAGTGCGATTAAAACAGTGCTTGGTCGCTCGTTGCGTGATTCGGTAGAACATGCTTCCCTTGCAATTTACTACGATTCCACAAACTCAGCGAATTATGCATGACAATGACATAGTCTATTTCATGGTGCCGTAAATATATTCATACAAATACAAATACCGTATACATCATGATCAGTAAACTAGACATCGCAGAGTGATTAAACAATGTTTGGATGAAGTGTAAATATGGGTTTAGGTACCTCGGCTCGGTGTAAAAATCTCACAACTGACGTAATTGCGTGTATCAACTCACTTCGTTCTAAGTTCTAAAGATCTCTAAACCCTTTGCAGTACTAGTACTGAATTGATAAATCCATATCTCTATCAGAATTATTGTGGTTATTTTGAAAACAAGACGACATGACCTTCAGCTCCAACAAGGTTTGTGAAGAAAGAGGTCGACTCTGCAGGTGGCTCTGTGCGATGTCTCGTGTTGATAGACCATGTTGTTAGAGCCGTCGGTGATTATCTTAGCGGTCGGCACAGGGCGCATGCGCTGTAGAACCCAGTTGGCGATTTGAGGTCAAAGAAGAATACAACGACGACGAACGGCCTGCATTTTTAGAGTCGGGCCTTCCAGAGGAAGCCCGACTAACTAGACGCTCTTTGAGCGTTTACTCGGCGGGTGGGATGATCATATCTAGTGACTGGCCAAGCGCTGAGTGACTAAAAGCTCTACTATAATCATTTCATCGCGCATTGTGGCGTATTTTGCCGGTCGAATGGAGAATTAATTCGAGAATTAATTAAACTATGCTGTCCTAAACCAATCAAAAATCGCAAAATAACCCAGCCAGCCAATCAAAACTGCAAACCATTCAACTGTTCGCGCCGTTATTTCTTGGCAGCACTTCAAGCACTGGCGCTGTTACTCTAGAGTCGAGACGGCGCTGCCATTATTTAGCAAATAAAATATGGTTTTCTATGTTCTATACAAAAATGATGTACGCCTGATCGAGCTAGCTAGCAAGTGGATGCACCAGCGATAGCGAGTGCATTCAGCTGCATTTCAAGAGCTCAGAAGTGCATCATTTTTGTACAGAACATAGAAAGCCATCTTCTATTTACAATCAAACCTGTATTAAGCGGTCACCCTCTATTAAGCGGTCAGTTATGAAAGTCCCGAAATTTTCTCCTCGTATTTGCTGTAAATTTGAACTCTATTCAAACCGCCCCAATAGTCCCACGGGAGATGACTTAATGTCCCGGGGGGGGCACTAAGGGTATTTTTGGGTAGATGCCGCGGACACTCAAAATGACCCTATCCCAGACCTAAAATTTTGATTTTCCATACCCTATCCCAGACTAAGTTTTAAAATGTACACCCTATCCCAGACTGTAAAAATGTATACCCTATCCAGATGAAATTGTAAAGGGATATGTAAATTGATAGCCACTGATAGTGACGTTATTGCGGAAACCATACCCTACCAGACAAAACGTACCCGATCCCAGCCTTCCGCAAAAAACGATACCCTACCCCAGACTGGGAGCCAAAAAACCATACCCTATCCCGTGGCACAACCCGTATAGCGTATATAGGGGAGTACCCCCCCCCCCCCCCGGGAATGATATACAAGACTATTAACAAGAGTCCTGTAATTAACATATTGTAGTTGACCAAACCAGCGGGGCAACATCTAACCTTTCGTCCGCAATATGCTCACTTAATGGCCGTTGCAAAGTACTCGTTTTACTATTTGTGGGCCGTACACAGGAAATTTAATGGTTTAAAGTTCTTTATTTTGTGTCAATTCACAGGAGCTTTGCTGTTGTTTAACTCATTTCGTACGACGTTGGCAACTGTACCGCCACCAGCCGCCCTTACTACTTTTTATGTTTCGATACTCGCTTTACTTTTATAGCCACACGGTACAGTTACACGCCCTTCCTGACTAAGTCTACATGCTACCTTTTCGCTTGTTTAGTCGTGTTCTTCGCTTTAGCAACTAGTGCACGTGTCAGGATAGAATTTGTGTGCTTCGGGAAGACGTAGACGTAGGTCAGTGTCCCTTACTATGTGCGCGGCTATTAGGGTTTTATTGCATCGGTATTATTCGTGCTTTTCATCCAGTTCCAGTAGTGGTTGCTATTCTATCGTTAGTTTGTATTCGGTCCGCTAATTAGTCGTTTTATTGCACGGGTATTCTTGCCCTTCGCTCGTTTTAGGGTTTTGCCTTCTTGGCAGGACCGGCACAGGTTTCTCTTCGGTCTTTAGTCAGTCTTGTCGGATGTGCTCGCGGTCAGCTTTCTATAGCAGTCTCGGTTTTGGCTTATCACACGGTAATATATTCTTAGCAGGTTTCCGACTTCAGGACTTATATGTAGGTGTTTTATCTCCTCTGGTAATTTTTTCTTCGAATTTGCATATAGGTATGTCGTATTTTCGTGGCATGTCACCTCTATGCATCGCCGGTTAGTTCAATTTTTAGTCAGTATCATGTTGGAGCCTGTTTCGCAAGGGTTAACATCGGTGTGCAGGCAGAATGTAGGGGGGAAAGGCTTCAGGAAAGACACCTCAGAGATGCTGGATTTCGAATCGCAGTCTACACGGACAGCTTCGCAGGACGCTTACTGTTTTCTCACTCCGTCCAACGTGAGCCATGTGTTGGCCAAGTACCGACAGGTATATCTTGATTTGGACAGCTCGGGGGAAAGTTAATGGTTAATATTGTTTTATTTTTCGTGTCAGGTTGCAGGAGCTCTGGCCGTCCAACGTGAACGTTAACCATGTGCTTACCTAGGACTAGCTTCGCCCGGCGCGGTAGTATACTACAGTGTGGGACCACTCGGGCGAAATTTAATACCGTTCAAATTTATATATTTTCGTATCAGGTTGTAGTATAGGAAGCTTTCTTGTTGTCATCGTGCCAGTTCATCGACTGGTTGCTCACTCCTGGCCGTCCAACGTGAACCAATATTAATGTGCTTACCAAGTACTATAGAGCCCTAAGGTAAGGTCTTAGTATGTCCTCTTGCATTGTTCTATTTTGTGTTTGCTGGTCTTTGTCCTAGCACTCTGGGCGTCAACCAAAATTTTTTTACGGGCCGGGCACAGATTGAAACAGTGGTTGTTTGGCGAATCTGGCATTTTCGTGTCTGAAGGTTTGCTGGCGTAACTCTTTGTCCGTAGCACAGATACTCCTGGTCGTCCAACGTCAACCATGTGCTTGGAAACTTTTTTTTAAAAGCCAAATTATTTGGGCCTCTCGGGCCGGGCACAGATACTGAACTGGGTTCAGGTGCCGTTAGTGGTGTGTTTGGCGAATAGCTGGCAGTCGGAGCTCAGCCAAATTATTTAGTTTGGGCCTCTCGGGCCGGGCACAGATGCTGAACTGGGTTCAGGTGCCATTAGGTGTGTTTGGCGTATAGCTGGCAGTCGGTGCTCAGCCAAATTATTTAGTTTGGGCCTCTCGGGCCGGGCACAGATATGAACTGGGAACTGGGTTCAGTTGCCGTTAGTTGTGTTTGGCGTATAGCTGGCAGTCGGTGCTCAGCCAAATTATTTAGTTTGGGCCTCTCGGGCCGGGCACAGATAATGAACTGGGTTCAGGTGCCGTTAGGTGTGTTTGGCGTATAGCTGGCAGTCGGTGCTCAGCCAAATTATTTAGTTTGGGCCTCTCGGGCCGGGCACAGATACTGAACTGGGTTCAGGTGCGTTAGGTGTGTTTGGCGTATAGCTGGCAGTCGGTGTCAGTAGTTTTTGGCGTATAGCTGGCATTCGTATAGCTGGCAGTGTTCAGCCAAAATCTAGTTTGGGCCTCTTTAACTGGGTTGGTGCCTTTCACGCAGTCGGGCACAAAGATTTAGTTTGGGCCTCCGGGCCGGGCAGATAATAGTAGGTTCAATACTGGCGTCGGTGCTCCAATTTAGTTTGGGCCCTCACGGGAGATGACTGGGTTAATGATATACGTATAGCACTATCAGCCAAATTATTTAGGGCCTCTCCTGATAATGAACATATTGTAGTTGACCAAACCAGTTTGGGCCTCTCGGGACGAACAACGTTAGGTGTGTTTCGTATAACCTGACACTATAGCTGGCCGGCACGCTCTCGGGGGGCACAGATACTGAACTGGGTTCAGGTGGTGGGGTAGCTGGCAGTCGGCGCTCAGCCAAATTATTTAGTTTGGGCCTCTCGGGCTGGGCACAGATACCAGCTGTTGTTTCAGCTGGGTTCAGGCAGGTTCAGTGAACGAATCCGCGAATTCCTTTGGCCCGGATGGACGCACTTGACAGGTGAAATCTCTCCACGTGTTGATAGGTGTTCGCACTCGGGACCACAGGCTAGTCCTTTGTTGGTTAACATGCCCTGCCCTTTCGGCTGGCACGTTAATGCGTGTATAAGGTTCACAATATGCCCCGTATGTGAAATAAGGAGAGGAAGTGAAAGGAAATCAAAGGGAGTGGAAAGATGATAATTACACGAAAAAGGAGACGAGAAAGAAAAAAAGGGAGGGACCAATGGTGGTCAGAAGTAACGGCATGCAAATAATGGATGACCGTGGATCAAGTGGTAAAACAAAAAACCTGAATTAACAAATCAGTCTTGGAAGAAGGATTTTTGAGTAGTAGGGGGAGGAAGATGCGAAAGAAGGGATTGGAATAAGGATTGGAAATAAGGATTGGGTGTGAGGATTGGGAGTAAGGGATAGAGACCCTAAGGATTGCAAATAAGGATTGGGTGTGAGGATTGGGAGTAAGGGATAAAGTTTGAGGTTTGGGGGAATAATTTACTACGGAATCATGTTGGGGACGTGAATTGGAAAGAGAGAGCAGAACGTCGGAACGAACGGATCCATGGTAATTGTTCCAACCGCTGGAACAATGGATCTTAATTATTCCCATTCTTAATCATCGATCCGTGGGACAATGGCGGTTTGGATATACTACTATTTAGCGGTCACCTGTATTAAGCGGACGCGGTCGCCCTTTAAAGGCCGGCCCAATGAAACGTTTTTATTGTATTTTATATGCCTGTTTCCGTGTTTTGCATTGAATCTCGTTTGCCAATTCTTTGTCGACTACCGCCCATAATTGGTGTCCTAGCATTTCTTTACACGTAAAGGAATGCCAGCGGAGAAAACACATCAAAATAGGCTACGCGGCATGGTTGGCAAAGATAGCTTCAGTTTAAAACTGAAAACTTCGCCATAAGAACTAAAATTGAAAATTTTGATATCATGCATGTCTTGTTTGAAGAGGAAAATATGTTTCAATTACCTGCATGCGCACGTGGCCGTGTAGCGAGGTACCACCCTTCGTTTAAGAATAACAATAGGCCGATACAGTGTGGTACGTTGGTGAACTTTTCGGTAATCCTTTAATGAAATTAAATCAATGCCTGCTATTGGACGAGAGGCCAAAAAGCCGCGCGAAATTTGAATTTGTTTCATAATTATCATGCTCTTACAAAGTATTTGACCGTATTTTGTTTATTGCTATGGCTTACCAGTACCTTTTGTTGGAACATACTCGAATTTTGCCAAAATCGTATGCGCCAAAGCTCTGAATAGGAGCAGAATATATATATATTCGCGAACTTTGGGGCCTGTTGTATTTTGTAAGCTTAAGGTATCAGGGTACCCTAACCGACCGGTATGCATTCAAGTCGCCTCAACACAGAATCCGTCCATTTAAACCCCAATAAAGTATACATTTTCTGAAAGCTAATTAAATGGAGATTCTAACTAATGGTCTATTAACAAAAAAGAAACAAGCGTTTTAGAAATAAGTCGAGTTCAATGAATTTTCATGTAGCATTATACGGTGAGTTCCTTGGCAGTCGCATTTTATCGGAAATTCAAGATAATTATCTTTATGCACTCAAGAGATATTAATTAGCAAAAAGGTGTCTCCGATTTCCGATAAGTTGCCCCATTGCTTTTTTATTTGCCGCTAAACTTTCGGTACGCTAAATAAACATTGTTTTTTTACTAATCAGTTAATACTGACTCAACAAAAAAATAAAATTTCAAAAATCGGAGACACCCTTTTGAAGATCAATTATCAGACATGGGCTTTGTGAAGTTTCAAATAAATCCGCTAAAATTCCTTTACATAAGTAGATTAGTCCATACCATGACAATGGAATCTAATTACTCACTGACAGATTGTGACCAGATAGTGACCAGAGTATCAGTTGCAATCACACAACGTGCAGTACTTGTTGCCTAATCATTTCGTGCTTGCTGGAAATTACATACATTTAATTGTTAGTACACATTGGTACGGTATTCAAACATACGTAATTTCATGTAAATAATTGTGAAATATTTGCGGGAAGTCTGTTGCGTGACTAATTACCACACTGTGATGTAGGTGTGTGAGTGCTCGCTTGTCAACAGCTTTTCACTTCAAATGAAATCCAAAATTCGTTTTTTGATTCTAACTTTTTAGGAAACTAATATTTTTAAATTCTGTTTTTTGGAGATGATAGATAATATTCAATTTTATTTGATTGTCAAAAAATCTCAAAACCAGTGGTTTGAGAGGGTTTTTGGGGTACCCTGATACCTTAACTCTTGATATGTAGACTTGTGACTACTAGTAAACGATTCTTTATTCTTTTCTTAGTTCCTTGTGTATGATTCTTCTCTCCGTTCGATGAACAACTCTACACTACACCCTCTCTCATGCTCTACCCGTTCCTCGTATACAATGTCTTGCTTCTTAGTTCCGTGTATATGAATCTTGTTTCCGTACGTTTGATAAACAACTTTACACTCCACACTCTCTCACGCTCTCTCGCGCTCTCTCCGTTCTGTCCAACTTTGCCACGTGCAATTATGCTAATCACTCTTCTCGTGACGTCACAATCTCGGACAGGGCCGGAACATATCAATTATCAGCAGTGATATCATTGAAGAAATTTCACAAGGTTTCTGAGTTGTAGTTGCTCTGAAAAGCTTCTGAAACGTTATCTATTCTCATGATACGCTGCCCTGAACCACAACTGAGCAAATCAACAGAACGCGGTAGGAAACGTTTTCTTGAGACCATAAATTAGCGCTGTTATTACTTGGGCTACCTGTGGTAGCCCAAGTCTTAAATTAGGCTTTTTCTTTCGGTCAGAGGTTCCAGTCCATCCCGGCCACAGGAAGCCCGAGAGCAGTATACTGTATACAAACGTATGTCATTCGAAACCGATTACAACTATCACCGATTCCATTCGGCGAATGACATAAATTACATTTTCGTTCATTGTAAGGGATTTTGTTATAACGGCCAGATTCAACTGGTAGTCTGTGTGCAGAAACTCTTACTCTCGTTACAGCCTGACGATATTATACGTTACATATTTCGTGAATATATTTTTCAAAACCAAAATTATTCTTCACTTGACTAAGAGTTCGTAATTTACCACTAGTACGACTTTGTTGAATCTGACCTTTCCAATAATCAGAAAAATAATTAAATAATTTCGTTTTCATATATTTACCTACTGCTATTTAAACGTTTGAGCGGTAAGGAAATAACATCTAATGATCTCAAATCACATAATTTTAACACATAATTTGTAAAAACAACTGCCTGGTAATTAGATTGAATACTAAAATTAGCAGCTTTTCCTACAAGAGTATCACGATAATCTGGGGTTTTAATTCGTACCCAATACTTTGCCACCAGAGTAGAAACCTGTACTATCAAAGGGACTCTACCTATCTCACCATACACAGCTAAATTTGTAGATTTATGTCCTGCACCAATGAAAAGTTTGTGGAACTTAGATATGATTTTATACATAATATATATAGTGTTAACAAATTGTTCAGTTTATTTGATTCAAAGAAATTATTTTTATATATTCTGAATATACATGACAATTCTATCATGAAAATAACAGCAAAATATTGTTATGATATTCTTTCGTTATATGATAGTTATATTCTATAGTTTAACTAGACGCTCTAGTAGCGTTAAGTCGGGCTTCTTATAGCAAGCAGTGGTTGCTGCGATTGGTAATCTCGACTGATTCTGATTGGCTCTCGACCATTATATCCATTATGAATGAAATATTGTCATTGGCAGTGGAATTGACTAAAAAGCCCGCGCCCCCTTAAATCTTTTTTTACTAGTGCTCAAACCGGCGTTTAATAAAGGCTGGACTTCAAGGTATTAGTTTCCATGGCGTTCAAAGCTACCCTGTTTCTCTCCTCTGAGTTCACCTTGCGAATATCTTAGGCCGTGTCGACAGAAATGTTCACATCGAGGAAAGCCCCATCGTTGCGGATCTTTGCGCGATTTGGAAATGTACATGTCTCGCGACGATTTATTATTGGTGTTTTGTTAAATTTGTAGAAGCTGAGTCACTGGGTTTTCGCGCTGACGTCGATTAACCAATTATTTAATATCTTCGCTGCTCGACTTTAAATCGGAAATCAACCACATTAGATGTAAATGTTTCAGTGTATTTGATGTCTTATGCGCGTACGTAAGTCATGGTACACCAGTAGGTGAAAACCTGCGGCGAGGTAAAATGTTTAGTGTTAGAAAATAGGGATGTTCGACTGCAACAAAACTCTAACTTGGAAAACTGAGTAAAGAAGGACGACGAAGATATTGAATACGTGGACTCTGAGCGATTATTACTGAAATACTAGTAATTCACTGGAAGCTTATATATTCCATCAATAGTCTCCTTCGCACCTGTTATTAGAAAAAAAGTGTAATAAGTATAGCTATTTTCCAAATTGGACAGGCATGTAGTGCTGTTGCTTGTTAATTATAGATGATAGATGATACAATTATAACACTAATAACGCTAATAACGGGTGGGAAGGATAATAAGTAAAATAAGTAAAATGCTGATCACTCATGTTTTTCATTATTTATTTTGTTAGAGAGACTGTTCACTGGGGCTGCTACTAACTGCAATTATACATTGACACTGACTGAGGATAAAAACGCTCACTAAAGTGCCATTTCCTGGGTTTTTGACTCAGTCAGTTGGACAGTAGACAAATTTTTGCCGCCGTCAGTTGCTGGAAAATGTTGTAAACCGATCTGGATCCGCTCCTGACGCATAATGGCATACTCTGTATATGCCTAAGGGACGTTACGCCCCTGATAAGTTACCAGAAAAATAATTGTATATAATTTGTTAATTATATAACGATTTGTTGTTGCATTACCAGTGATTTTGTAATGAAAGTAAGATACCCCCTCTTTTTCCAGAGTAATTTTAAAAGTAACCCCCCCTCTCTTGCCATCTATTTTTACACTATGCTCCCCTTCCCGTTTCTCAACCCTGTCTTTAACTCTGATTTATAAAAAATGTAGGGTGCGTGTTGGTGATGTGAGATTTAATGGTATCTGTAGAGGCCACTATTTATAGACATTTCCAAGTGATATTGATACTTGATTTGTATCTGCTTAGTCATAAAATACATGTATCGAATACGAACGTACATTTTACGTGTTGCAATGTTTCAGAGATAGATTATAAAGATTAAAGTGTTCAAATGTGCTTATTGAGCGAAAACCGTACAGAATACGTACATTTGACGTGTTGCAGTGTTTCAGAGATAGATTGTAAAGATTAAAGTGTTCAAATTAGCTTATTCAGCGAAAACCGTACAGAATACGTACATTGTACGTGTTGCAATGTTTTAGAGATAGATTATAAAGATTAAAGTGATCAAATTAGCTTATTCAGCGAAAACCGCATATCAAGAAATCCCCCATTAAAGTGTGCTGTTGCTCGGCCAGCTTTCCTATGTCCATATTTGGGCATTGTACTTACCATATTTGGAAACCCTGTAAATATTTTTCGCTTAAAAGTACGATTTTTATCGAAAAATCCATCCAAACTTACAGCAAATCGAGTAAATGAATGTAAACATTGTCCTCCATTTTGTAACACGGCCAAAAAGACTGGGAAACCTAACACAGGGAGTAGATAGGAAAGGCCGGTTCTGGGACAGAAAAAAAAGCTAGGAATCCTCAAGGTACTTAAGGCCTGGTTCAAAAAGGCAACTTGGAAAATCACATTTCTTGTAATAACTCGCTGCTCTAATTTACTTAGGCACTCATATTTAGGCATAAGGTTATATACAAGATTTTAGACAATTTGGATCTAACAATTGTGACGTCATGTGGTCACGTGACCTTATGGAGGAAAATATAGTTTTTCTTAAATGCGGTCGCGAATTCAATTTACAATGAAATACCTTTTACGTAATAGCGTTAAGGATAACCAGTTAAACAAGATAGCGTTTAGAAAACCTCGAAATTATATATAGTTTAAGAAAAAACTACAGAAATATAATCTGATGAAATGGTCACGTGACCTCTTTTCCGAAATATTCTCCTTGCAAAAATCGGAAGACAGGTTTTCTAAACGAGGGTTAATAGATGATCATAAACGTGATTATACACAACTATTTGCTTTCACTTTCCTCTTAAACTGGCGACCGCATTTTATATTTTGTTTTCAAAATTCTTTGTCACGTGGTTAACCACGTGATACGCTGTTTTGGATTTCATTCACTTATGAGTAGAGGATATAAAACTCTCAAGCTGTGCCAAGTTTTGTGATGTTTAGTCAAAATGATTAGACATTATAATTTTTTTCGTTTTTCTGCTATTTAAGGCTTGAACCAGGCCTTAAGTACCTTGAGTCAATAAAACTGCATCGCGGGGCCCCTACAAAGCAATAATACTGCCACGCGGGGCCCCGGCAATGCAATAAAAAATTCACCTGTGGTACCCCATACAAAAAAAATAATATGCACTCGCGGGGTCCTACAAAGCAATAATACCATCACGCGGGGCCCCTACAAAGCAATAATATGTGCTTGCGGAGCCCCTACAAATTAATAATATACACTTGCGGAGACCATCACGCGGGGCCCCTACAAAGCAATAATACTACCACGCGGGGCCCCTACAAAGCAAAAAAACTGCCATGCGGGGCCCCTACAAAGCAATAATATGTGCTTGCGGAGCCCCTACACGAGGCATAGGTACTTAAAGAGATATTACTATAGTATAGAATGAAATGGTGAAATAACACCATTCGTCAAAAAAAAAAAAAAAAAAAAAAAAAAAAAAAAAAAAAAAAAATCCAAAAATTATGCGGCCTCAGAAAAAAACTATGTCAAAAATTATAGAAACATTATAACGAAACTATGCAAAAAAATTACTCCAAAAATTACTCCAAAAATTATGATAAAAAAATTAAAAAGCGGCCGCAAGAAAAATAAAAAATTATAAGAAAACTACGCCAAAAATTAAATAATATCAAATATTTTAAAACAACAAAACTTCGGAAAAAAGAAGAAAAAAAAAAAATAAAAAAATTAAAAAAAAAATAAAATTACACCAAAAAATTATGCGGCCGCAGAAAAAAACTATGTCAAAAATTATAGAAAAATTATAACGAAACTATGCAAAAAAATTAAATAATATTAAATATTTTAAAACAACAACACTATCGAAAAAATACTCCAAAATAGTAAGTAATTATCATAATTGTGTATAATGAACCGTACACACGTTATAGGGTTGTCACTGGTGTGTGATGCACATTAAACACACTTATAATGTATGGAATTGAAGGCTTGTAAGAATAATAAAACTTATGAATAAATCAAAAAAAATGTCGAAAAATACTCCAAAATATATCCAAAAATATATCAAAAAAGTAAGTAATTATCATAATTGTGTATAATGAACCGTACACACGTTATAGGGTTGTCACTGGTGTGTGATGCACATTAAACACACTTATAATGTATGGAATTGAAGGCTTGTAAGAATAATAAAACTTATGAATAAATCAAAAAAAATGTCGAAAAATACTCCAAAATATATCCAAAAATATATCAAAAAAAAGTAATTATCATAATTGTGTATAATGAACCGTACACAATAATACTGGTGTGTAAGTAAGTAATTATCATAACTGTGTATAATGAACCGTACACACGTTATAGGGTTGTCACTGGTGTGTGATGCACATTAAACACACTTATAATGTAAGTAATTATCATAATTGTGTATAAATACACACGTTATAATGGAATTGAAGGCTTGTAAGAATAATAAAACTTATGAATAAATCAAAAAAAATGTCGAAAAATAAAATACTCCAAAAATATATCCAAAAATATATCAAAAAAGTAAGTAATTATCATAATTGTGTATAATGAACCGTACACACGTTATAGGGTTGTCACTGGTGTGTGATGCACATTAAACACACTTATAATGTACGGAATTGAAGGCTTGTAAGAATAATAAAACTTATGAATAAATCAAAAAAAATGTCGAAAAATACTCCAAAATATATCCAAAAATATATCAAAAAAGTAAGTAATTATCATAATTGTGTATAATGTATAAACCGTACACACGTTATACGGTTGTCACTGGTGTGTGATGCACATTAAACACACTTATAATGTACGGAATTGAAGGCTTGTAAGAATAATAAAACTTATGAATAAATCAAAAAAAATGTCGAAAAATACTCCAAAATATATCCAAAAAATATATCAAAAATTACTCCAAAAAAAATAATCAAAATAGTAAGTAATTATCATAATTGTGTATAATGAACCGTACACACGTTATAGGGTTGTCACTGGTGTGTGATGCACATTAAACACACTTATAATGTATGGAATTGAAGGCTTGTAAGAATAATAATAAAACTTATGAATAAATCAAAAAAAATGTCGAAAAATACTCCAAAATATATCCAAAAAATATATCAAAAAAGTAAGTAATTATCATAATTGTGTATAATGAACCGTACACACGTTATACGGTTGTCACTGGTGTGTGATGCACATTAAACACACTTATAATGTACGGAATTGAAGGCTTGTAAGAATAATAAAACTTATGAATAAATCAAAAAAAATGTCGAAAAATACTCCAAAATATATCCAAAAATATATCAAAAAAGTAAGTAATTATCATAATTGTGTATAATGAACCGTACACACGTTATACGGTTGTCACTGGTGTGTGATGCACATTAAACACACTTATAATGTACGGAATTGAAGGCTTGTAAGAATAATAAAACTTATGAATAAATCAAAAAAAATGTCGAAAAATACTCCAAAATATATCCAAAAAAAATATATCAAAAAAGTAAGTAATTATCATAATTGTGAATAATGAACCGTACACACGTTATACGGTTGTCACTGGTGTGTGATGCACATTAAACACACTTATAATGTACGGAATTGAAGGCTTGTAAGAATAATAAAACTTATGAATAAATCAAACAAAATGTCGAAAAATATATCCAAAAATATATCCAAAAATACTCCAAAAAAAATAATCAAAATAATCAAAAAAGTAAGTAATTATCATAATTGTGTATAATGAACCGTACACACGTTATAGGGTTGTCACTGGTGTGTGATGCACATTAAACACACTTATAATGTATGGAATTGAAGGCTTGTAAGAATAATAAAACTTATGAATAAATCAAAAAAAATGTCGAAAAATACTCCAAAATATATCAAAAAAATATCAAAAATATCAAAAAAAAATATAAAAAAAAAGTAAGTAATTATCATAATTGTGTATAATGAACCGTACACACGTTATAGGGTTGTCACTGGTGTGTGATGCACATTAAACACACTTATAATGTATGGAATTGAAGGCTTGTAAGAATAATAAAACTTATGAATAAATCAAAAAAAATGTCGAAAAATACTCCAAAATATATCCAAAAATATATCAAAAAAGTAAGTAATTATCATAATTGTGTATAATGAACCGTACACACGTTATAGGGTTGTCACTGGTGTGTGATGCACATTAAACACACTTATAATGTATGGAATTGAAGGCTTGTAAGAATAATAAAACTTATGAATAAATCAAAAAAAATGTCGAAAAATAAAAATATCCAAAATATATCCAAAAAAAATATATCAAAAAAGTAAGTAATTATCATAATTGTGTATAATGAACCGTACACACGTTATAGGGTTGTCACTGGTGTGTGATGCACATTAAACACACTTATAATGTATGGAATTGAAGGCTTGTAAGAATAATAAAACTTATGAATAAAAAAAAAAAAATACTCGAAAAATACTCCAAAATATATCCAAAAATATATCAAAAAAGTAAGTAATTATCATAATTGTGTATAATGAACCGTACACACGTTATAGGGTTGTCACTGGTGTGTGATGCACATTAAACACACTTATAATGTACGGAATTGAAGGCTTGTAAGAATAATAAAACTTATGAATAAATCAAAAAAAATGTCGAAAAATACTCCAAAATATATCAAAAAAAATATATCAAAAAAAAAAGTAAGTAATTATCATAATTGTGTATAATGAACCGTACACACGTTATAGGGTTGTCACTGGTGTGTGATGCACATTAAACACACTTATAATGTATGGAATTGAAGGCTTGTAAGAATAATAAAACTTATGAATAAATCAAAAAAATGTCGAAAAATACTCCAAAATATATCCAAAAATATATCAAAAAAGTAAGTAATTATCATAATTGTGTATAATGAACCGTACACACGTTATACGGTTGTCACTGGTGTGTGATGCACATTAAAAACACACTTATAATGTACGGAATTGAAGGCTTGTAAGAATAATAAAACTTATGAATAAATCAAAAAAAATGTCGTAAAAAAAAAATACTCCAAAATATATCCAAAATATAAAAATATATCCAAAAAAATATAAAAAAAATTACTCCAAAAAAAAAATCAAAATAGTAAGTAATTATCATAATTGTGTATAATGAACCGTACACACGTTATAGGGTTGTCACTGGTGTGTGATGCACATTAAACACACTTATAATGTGTATGGAATTGAAGGCTTGTAAGAATAATAAAACTTATGAATAAATCAAAAAAAATGTCGAAAAATACTCCAAAATATATCCAAAAATATATCAAAAAAGTAAGTAATTATCATAATTGTGTATAATGAACCGTACACACGTTATAGGGTTGTCACTGGTGTGTGATGCACATTAAACACACTTATAATGTATGGAATTGAAGGCTTGTAAGAATAATAAAACTTATGAATAAATCAAAAAAAATGTCGAAAAATACTCCAAAATATATCCAAAAATATATCAAAAAAGTAAGTAATTATCATAATTGTGTATAATGAACCGTACACACGTTATACGGTTGTCACTGGTGTGTGATGCACATTAAACACACTTATAATGTACGGAATTGAAGGCTTGTAAGAATAATAAAACTTATGAATAAATCAAACAAAATGTCGAAAAATACTCCAAAATATATCCAAAAATATATCAAAAAAGTAAGTAATTATCATAATTGTGAATAATGAACCGTACACACGTTATACGGTTGTCACTGGTGTGTGATGCACATTAAACACACTTATAATGTATGGAATTGAAGGCTTGTAAGAATAATAAAACTTATGAATAAATCAAAAAAAATGTCGAAAAATACTCCAAAATATATCCAAAAATATATCAAAAATTACTCAAAAAAAATAATCAAAATAGTAAGTAATTATCATAACTGTGTATAATGAACCGTACACACGTTATAGGGTTGTCACTGGTGTGTGATGCACATTAAACACACTTATAATGTATGGAATTGAAGGCTTGTAAGAATAATAAAACTTATGAATAAATCAAAAAAAATGTCGAAAAATACTCCAAAATATATATCCAAAAATATATCAAAAAAGTAAGTAATTATCATAATTGTGAATAATGAACCGTACACACGTTATAGGGTTGTCACTGGTGTGTGATGCACATTAAACACACTTATAATGTATGGAATTGAAGGCTTGTAAGAATAATAAAACTTATGAATAAATCAAAAAAAATGTCGAAAAATACTCCAAAATATATCCAAAAATATATCAAAAAAGTAAGTAATTATCATAATTGTGTATAATGAACCGTACACACGTTATAGGGTTGTCACTGGTGTGTGATGCACATTAAACACACTTATAATGTATGGAATTGAAGGCTTGTAAGAATAATAAAACTTATGAATAAATCAAAAAAAATGTCGAAAAAATACTCCAAAATATCCAAAAATATATCCAAAATATATCAAAAAAGTAAGTAATTATCATAATTGTGTATAATGAACCGTACACACGTTATAGGGTTGTCACTGGTGTGTGATGCACATTAAACACACTTATAATGTACGGAATTGAAGGCTTGTAAGAATAATAAAACTTATGAATAAATCAAACAAAATGTCGAAAAATACTCCAAAATATATCCAAAAAAATATATCAAAAAAGTAAGTAATTATCATAATTGTGTATAATGAACCGTACACACGTTATACGGTTGTCACTGGTGTGTGATGCACATTAAACACACTTATAATGTACGGAATTGAAGGCTTGTAAGAATAATAAAACTTATGAATAAATCAAAAAAAATGTCGAAAAATACTCCCAAAATATATCCAAAAAAAATATCAAAAATTAAAAAAATAATCAAAAAAGTAAGTAATTATCATAATTGTGTATAATGAACCGTACACACGTTATAGGGTTGTCACTGGTGTGTGATGCACATTAAACACACTTATAATGTATGGAATTGAAGGCTTGTAAGAATAATAAAACTTATGAATAAATCAAAAAAAATGTCGAAAAATACTCCAAAATATATCCAAAAATATATATCAAAAAAAGTAAGTAAGTAATTATCATAATTGTGTATAATGAACCGTACACACGTTATAGGGTTGTCACTGGTGTGTGATGCACATTAAACACACTTATAATGTACGGAATTGAAGGCTTGTAAGAATAATAAAACTTATGAATAAATCAAAAAAAATGTCGAAAAAAAAATACTCCAAAATATATCCAAAAATATATCAAAAAAGTAAGTAATTATCATAATTGTGTATAATGAACCGTACACACGTTATACGGTTGTCACTGGTGTGTGATGCACATTAAACACACTTATAATGTATGGAATTGAAGGCTTGTAAGAATAATAAAACTTATGAATGCACAAAACACACTTATAATGTATGGAATTGAAGGCTTGTAAGAATAATAAAACTTATGAATAAATCAAAAAAAAAATATCCAAAAATAAAAAAATATATCAAAAATATCCATCAAAAATATATCAAAAAAGTAAGTAATTATCATAATTGTGTATAATGAACCGTACACACGTTATAGGGTTGTCACTGGTGTGTGATGCACATTAAACACACTTATAATGTATGGAATTGAAGGCTTGTAAGAATAATAAAACTTATGAATAAATCAAAAAAAATGTCGAAAAATACTCCAAAATATATCCAAAAATATATCAAAAAAGTAAGTAATTATCATAATTGTGTATAATGAACCGTACACACGTTATAGGGTTGTCACTGGTGTGTGATGCACATTAAACACACTTATAATGTATGGAATTGAAGGCTTGTAAGAATAATAAAACTTATGAATAAATCAAAAAAAATGTCGAAAAATACTCCAAAAAAATATCCAAAAAATATATCAAAAAAGTAAGTAATTATCATAATTGTGTATAATGAACCGTACACACGTTATACGGTTGTCACTGGTGTGTGATGCACATTAAACACACTTATAATGTACGGAATTGAAGGCTTGTAAGAATAATAAAACTTATGAATAAATCAAAAAAATGTCGAAAAATAAAATATATATCCAAAAATATATCCATATCAAAAAAGTCAAAAAAGTAAGTAATTATCATAATTGTGTATAATGAACCGTACACACGTTATACGGTTGTCACTGGTGTGTGATGCACATTAAACACACTTATAATGTACGGAATTGAAGGCTTGTAAGAATAATAAAACTTATGAATAAAATCAAAAAAAAATGTCGAAAAATACTCCAAAATATATCCAAAAATATATCAAAAATTACTCCAAAAAAAATAATCAAAATAGTAAGTAATTATCATAATTGTGTATAATGAACCGTACACACGTTATAGGGTTGTCACTGGTGTGTGATGCACATTAAACACACTTATAATGTATGGAATTGAAGGCTTGTAAGAATAATAAAACTTATGAATAAATCAAAAAAAATGTCGAAAAATACTCCAAAATATATCCAAAAATATATCAAAAAAGTAAGTAATTATCATAATTGTGTATAATGAACCGTACACACGTTATAGGGTTGTCACTGGTGTGTGATGCACATTAAACACACTTATAATGTATGGAATTGAAGGCTTGTAAGAATAATAAAACTTATGAATAAATCAAAAAAAATGTCGAAAAAAATACTCCAAAATATATCCAAAAATATATCAAAAAAGTAAGTAATTATCATAATTGTGTATAATGAACCGTACACACGTTATACGGTTGTCACTGGTGTGTGATGCACATTAAACACACTTATAATGTACGGAATTGAAGGCTTGTAAGAATAATAAAACTTTGAAAAATTATGAATAAAAAATCAAAAAAATGTCGAAAAATACTCCCAAAAAATATATCCAAAAATATATCAAAAAGTAAGTAATTATCATAATTGTGTAATTATCATAATATAATGAACCGTACACACGTTATACGGTTGTCACTGGTGTGTGATGCACATTAAACACACTTATAATGTACGGAATTGAAGGCTTGTAAGAATAATAAAACTTATGAATAAATCAAAAAAAATGTCGAAAAATACTCCAAAATATATCAAAAAAAATATATCAAAAATTACTCCAAAAAAAATAATCAAAATAGTAAGTAATTATCATAATTGTGTATAATGAACCGTACACACGTTATAGGGTTGTCACTGGTGTGTGATGCACATTAAACACACTTATAATGTATGGAATTGAAGGCTTGTAAGAATAATAAAACTTATGAATAAATCAAAAAAAATGTCGAAAAATACTCCAAAATATATCCAAAAATATATCAAAAAAAAAGTAAGTAATTATCATAATTGTGTATAATGAACCGTACACACGTTATAGGGTTGTCACTGGTGTGTGATGCACATTAAACACACTTATAATGGTATGGAATTGAAGGCTTGTAAGAAATAATAAAACTTATGAATAAATCAAAAAAAATGTCGAAAAATACTCCAAAATATATCCAAAAATATATCAAAAAAAAAGTAAGTAATTATCATAATTGTGTATAATGAACCGTACACACGTTATACGGTTGTCACTGGTGTGTGATGCACATTAAACACACTTATAATGTACGGAATTGAAGGCTTGTAAGAATAATAAAACTTATGAATAAATCAAAAAAAATGTCGAAAAATACTCCAAAATATATCCAAAAATATATCAAAAAAGTAAGTAATTATCATAATTGTGTATAATGAACCGTACACACGTTATAGGGTTGTCACTGGTGTGTGATGCACATTAAACACACTTATAATGTATGGAATTGAAGGCTTGTAAGAATAATAAAACTTATGAATAAATCAAAAAAAATGTCGAAAAATACTCCAAAATATATCAAAAAAAATATATCAAAAAAGTAAGTAATTATCATAATTGTGTATAATGAACCGTACACACGTTATAGGGTTGTCACTGGTGTGTGATGCACATTAAACACACTTATAATGTATGGAATTGAAGGCTTGTAAGAATAATAAAACTTATGAATAAATCAAAAAAAAATGTCGAAAAATACTCCAAAAAATATCCAAAAAAATATATCCAAAAATATATCAAAAAAGTAAGTAATTATCATAATTGTGTATAATGAACCGTACACACGTTATACGGTTGTCACTGGTGTGTGATGCACATTAAACACACTTATAATGTATGGAATTGAAGGCTTGTAAGAATAATAAAACTTATGAATAAATCAAAAAAAATGTCGAAAAATACTCCAAAATATATCCAAAAATATATCAAAAAAGTAAGTAATTATCATAATTGTGAATAATGAACCGTACACACGTTATAGGGTTGTCACTGGTGTGTGATGCACATTAAACACACTTATAATGTATGGAATTGAAGGCTTGTAAGAATAATAAAACTTATGAATAAATCAAAAAAAATGTCGAAAAATACTCCAAAATATATCCAAAAATATATCAAAAATAACTCCAAAAAAAAAAATAAAGTAAGTAATTATCATAATTGTGTATAATGAACCGTACACACGTTATAGGGTTGTCACTGGTGTGTGATGCACATTAAACACACTTATAATGTATGGAATTGAAGGCTTGTAAGAATAATAAAACTTATGAATAAATCAAAAAAAATGTCGAAAAAAATACTCCAAAATATATCCAAAAATATATCAAAAAAGTAAGTAATTATCATAATTGTGTATAATGAACCGTACACACGTTATAGGGTTGTCACTGGTGTGTGATGCACATTAAACACACTTATAATGTATGGAATTGAAGGCTTGTAAGAATAATAAAACTTATAATAAAACTTATGAATAAATCAAAAAAAATGTCGAAAAATACTCCAAAATATATCCAAAAATATATCAAAAAAGTAAGTAATTATCATAATTGTGTATAATGAACCGTACACACGTTATACGGTTGTCACTGGTGTGTGATGCACATTAAACACACTTATAATGTACGGAATTGAAGGCTTGTAAGAATAATAAAACTTATGAATAAATCAAAAAAAATGTCGAAAAAAACTCCAAAATATATCCAAAAAAATATATCCAAAAAAATATATCAAAAAAGTAAGTAATTATCATAATTGTGTATAATGAACCGTACACACGTTATAGGGTTGTCACTGGTGTGTGATGCACATTAAACACACTTATAATGTATGGAATTGAAGGCTTGTAAGAATAATAAAACTTATGAATAAATCAAAAAAAATGTCGAAAAATACTCCAAAATATATCCAAAAATATATCAAAAAAAGTAAGTAATTATCATAATTGTGTATAATGAACCGTACACACGTTATAGGGTTGTCACTGGTGTGTGATGCACATTAAACACACTTATAATGTATGGAATTGAAGGCTTGTAAGAATAATAAAACTTATGAATAAATCAAAAAAAATGTCGAAAAATACTCCAAAATATATCCAAAAAAATATATCAAAAAAGTAAGTAATTATCATAATTGTGTATAATGAACCGTACACACGTTATAGGGTTGTCACTGGTGTGTGATGCACATTAAACACACTTATAATGTACGGAATTGAAGGCTTGTAAGAATAATAAAACTTATGAATAAATCAAACAAAATGTCGAAAAATACTCCAAAAAATATATCCAAAAATATATCAAAAAAGTAAGTAATTATCATAATTGTGTATAATGAACCGTACACACGTTATACGGTTGTCACTGGTGTGTGATGCACATTAAACACACTTATAATGTATGGAATTGAAGGCTTGTAAGAATAATAAAACTTATGAATAAATCAAAAAAAATGTCGAAAAATACTCCAAAATATATCCAAAAATATATCAAAAATTACTCCAAAAAAAATAATCAAAAAAGTAAGTAATTATCATAATTGTGTATAATGAACCGTACACACGTTATAGGGTTGTCACTGGTGTGTGATGCACATTAAACACACTTATAATGTATGGAATTGAAGGCTTGTAAGAATAATAAAACTTATGATGACAAAAAAAAAAAAAAATGTCGAAAAATACTCCAAAATATATCCAAAAATATATCAAAAAAGTAAGTAATTATCATAATTGTGAATAATGAACCGTACACACGTTATAGGGTTGTCACTGGTGTGTGATGCACATTAAACACACTTATAATGTATGGAATTGAAGGCTTGTAAGAATAATAAAACTTATGAATAAATCAAAAAAAATGTCGAAAAATACTCCAAAATATATCCAAAAATATATCAAAAAAGTAAGTAATTATCATAATTGTGTATAATGAACCGTACACACGTTATAGGGTTGTCACTGGTGTGTGATGCACATTAAACACACTTATAATGTATGGAATTGAAGGCTTGTAAGAATAATAAAACTTATGAATAAATCAAAAAAAATGTCGAAAAATACTCCAAAATATATCCAAAAATATATCAAAAAAGTAAGTAATTATCATAATTGTGTATAATGAACCGTACACACGTTATACGGTTGTCACCTGGTGTGTGATGCACATTAAACACACTTATAATGTACGGAATTGAAGGCTTGTAAGAATAATAAAACTTATGAATAAATCAAACAAAATGTCGAAAAATACTCCAAAATATATCCAAAAATATATCAAAAAAGTAAGTAATTATCATAATTGTGTATAATGAACCGTACACACGTTATACGGTTGTCACTGGTGTGTGATGCACATTAAACACACTTATAATGTATGGAATTGAAGGCTTGTAAGAATAATAAAACTTATGAATAAATCAAAAAAAATGTCGAAAAATACTCCAAAATATATCCAAAAATATATCAAAAATTACTCCAAAAAAAATAATCAAAATAGTAAGTAATTATCATAATTGTGTATAATGAACCGTACACACGTTATAGGGTTGTCACTGGTGTGTGATGCACATTAAACACACTTATAATGTATGGAATTGAAGGCTTGTAAGAATAATAAAACTTATGAATAAATCAAAAAAAATGTCGAAAAATACTACTCCAAAATATATCCAAAAATATATCAAAAAAGTAAGTAATTATCATAATTGTGTATAATGAACCGTACACACGTTATAGGGTTGTCACTGGTGTGTGATGCACATTAAACACACTTATAATGTATGGAATTGAAGGCTTGTAAGAATAATAAAACTTATGAATAAATCAAAAAAAAAAATGTCGAAAAATACTCCAAAATATATCCAAAAATATATCAAAAAAGTAAGTAATTATCATAATTGTGTATAATGAACCGTACACACGTTATAGGGTTGTCACTGGTGTGTGATGCACATTAAACACACTTATAATGTACGGAATTGAAGGCTTGTAAGAATAATAAAACTTATGAATAAATCAAAAAAAAAAAATGTCGAAAAATACTCCAAATATATCCAAAAATATATCAAAAAAGTAAGTAATTATCATAATTGTGAATAATGAACCGTACACACGTTATAGGGTTGTCACTGGTGTGTGATGCACATTAAACACACTTATAATGTATGGAATTGAAGGCTTGTAAGAAGAATAATAAAACTTATCCAAAAATAAATCAAAAAAAATGTCGAAAAATACTCCAAAATATATCCAAAAATATATCAAAAATTACTCCAAAAAAAATAATCAAAAAATAGTTAGTCCAAAATTATCATAATTGTGTATAATGAACCGTACACACGTTATAGGGTTGTCACTGGTGTGTGATGCACATTAAACACACTTATAATGTATGGAATTGAAGGCTTGTAAGAATAATAAAACTTATGAATAAATAAAAAAAAATGTCGAAAAATACTCCAAAATATATCCAAAAATATATCAAAAAAGTAAGTAATTATCATAATTGTGTATAATGAACCGTACACACGTTATAGGGTTGTCACTGGTGTGTGATGCACATTAAACACACTTATAATGTACGGAATTGAAGGCTTGTAAGAATAATAAAACTTATGAATAAATCAAACAAAATGTCGAAAAATACTCAAAAAATATATCCAAAAATATATCAAAAAAGTAAGTAATTATCATAATTGTGAATAATGAACCGTACACACGTTATACGGTTGTCACTGGTGTGTGATGCACATTAAACACACTTATAATGTATGGAATTGAAGGCTTGTAAGAATAATAAAACTTATGAATAAATCAAAAAAAATGTCGAAAAATACTCCAAAATATATCCAAAAATATATCAAAAATTACTCCAAAAAAAATAATCAAAATAGTAAGTAATTATCATAACTGTGTATAATGAACCGTACACACGTTATAGGGTTGTCACTGGTGTGTGATGCACATTAAACACACTTATAATGTATGGAATTGAAGGCTTGTAAGAATAATAAAACTTATGAATAAATCAAAAAAAATGTCGAAAAATACTCCAAAATATATCCAAAAATATATCAAAAAAGTAAGTAATTATCATAATTGTGAATAATGAACCGTACACACGTTATAGGGTTGTCACTGGTGTGTGATGCACATTAAACACACTTATAATGTACGGAATTGAAGGCTTGTAAGAATAATAAAACTTATGAATAAATCAAAAAAAATGTCGAAAAATACTCCAAAATATATCCAAAAATATATCAAAAATTACTCCAAAAAAAATAATCAAAATAGTAAGTAATTATCATAACTGTGTATAATGAACCGTACACACGTTATAGGGTTGTCACTGGTGTGTGATGCACATTAAACACGCTTATAATGTACGGAATTGAAGGCTTGTAAGAATAATAAATACTTACACATAATATTAAACGGAATTTTATGTGTAACATTATATTTACAGACCCCAGAAACGAGGGCATAGGTACTTAAAGAAATACTACTTTAGTATATTATAGAATATGAGTTCTTTGCATAAAGAAACAACAACGGCATTAAAAAGTTTTTTAAAATCATATAGAATAAAAGGTATTGATAAGATGGACTCAAAAACATTCTTAGAAAAATATAAATTAGATATTATTAATATGTTAGATAAACAAGAAAAACCAATCAAGATTATGCTTGTATTAGAGAATGAATTTTATAAAATGGATAAAAAAGAGAAGGTTTTTACCTACACAAATTTTAGAACAAAAATAATGATAATTACAAGAGCAAGCATTATAGAAGATATTTATAAACTTTTTGTAGAACAGGTCTTAGAAAAGGAGGGCAGCTTTCAAAAACAAGGTTCTGGATGGATTGTCAATAGTGTTGTTCATTTAGATCTTCATATTGATAAATATAATCCAACTTCAGCCAAATCTTACATTGAACTCCCACAAAGTTTAAAAAAGAAAAAAGCTATTATTAATTCCAAAAACAATGATAATAAATGTTTTAAATGGAGCATCACATCATGTATATTTCCAGTAAAAACACACCCCGAACGATTAACCAAGCTTATGAAAACAAATGCTGAAAAATTAAAGTGGGACGGACTTAAGTTTTCAGTACAACTTGATAAAATAGGCATTTTTGAAAAGAATAATTCAAAATATGGAATAAACGTATATGGATACAAAAATGAAAGTGTTTATCCACTTCGAATTAGTGAAAACAGCAGTAGAGAACAAACAATCAATCTTATAATGATTTCAGATGATAAGACCAACCACTATTGTTGGATTAATAATATATCTAGACTTTTAAGCTCACAAGTGTCAGGAAATATTCATAAACGGTTCTTCTGTGAAAGATGTCTCATCTCATTCAAAACAGAAAAGAGTCTTGAAAAACATTCTGAATATTGTATAAATCATGATGCTGTTAAGATAACATTGCCTAAAAAAGGTACTATGTTGAAGTTTAAGAATTATAATCATAGTATGAGGGTGCCATTCATTATTTATGCAGATTTTGAATGCTTCACCGAATCAATATCATCTTGTAGACCTGATGAATGTAGGTCATATACTGAAAAGTATCAAAGACACAAACCATCAGGATTCTGCTTTATGGTTAAATGTTATGATGATAATATTTATAAACCAAAAATAGTTACATACACTGCTAAGAGTGATGATGAAGATATTGGACAACAGTTTGTTGATAGTATTGAAGAAACTGTCAAAGAACTATATTCAAAGTTCCACTACAAGAAAAGGGTTAGAATGACAGTAATTGATAATAAATACTATAAGAAATCAAACCTTTGCCACATTTGTGAAAAAGAGCTTGGTGAAGATAAAGTGCTTGATCACGATCACATTACAGGAAAATACCGTGGAGCTGCACATAATGAATGTAATTTGAACTATAAAATTCCTAAACACATCCCAGTGATATTTCATAATCTAGCAGGGTATGACGCACATCTATTCATAAAGAACCTAGGTGTAACAAATGGTAAAATCGATTGTATCCCTAGCAATGAAGAGAAGTATATATCCTTCAAAAAAGAGATAATAGTGGACACATTTGTAAATAAGGATGGAAAAACGTGTAACGTAAAACGTGAGATACGATTCATTGATAGTTTAAAATTCATGTCAGCGAGTCTAGATTCGTTAGTTGATAATCTTAAGAAGGAACAATTCAGAAATATGGCTATGTTCTACCAAGGTAATAAGCTGAATTTGCTACTGAGGAAAGGTGTGTACCCATATGATTATATAAATTCCTTAGAAAAGCTGGATAAAACATCTCTTCCATCAAAAGAGTTATTCTATTCAATTTTGAATGATAGTGATATTTCAGACGATTCCTATAGACACGCACAGAAAATATGTAAAACATTCAAAATAAAAAATATGAGAGAATACCACAATCTCTATCTGAAATCTGATGTTATCCTATTAGCCGACGTATTTGAGAATTTCAGAGATGTCTGTATGGAAAACTATAAGCTAGATCCAGCATGGTACTACACATGTCCCGGTTTAAGCTGGGATGCTATGCTTAAGAAAACTAAGATTAACCTTGAATTATTATCAGATGCTGATATGATTCTTATGGTAGAAAAAGGTATCAGAGGGGGCATTTCTATGATTTCCAAACGTTATGCTAAAGCTAATAATAAATATATTAAAAACTTCAATAAAAAAGAAAAATCAACATTTATAAAATACCTGGATGCTAACAACCTCTATGGGTGGGCAATGTCACAACCACTTCCAACCCACAACTTCAAATGGATGAATAAGAGTGAGATTAAGAACTGGGAGAAACATCCTTGTATTCTGGAGGTGGATCTCAAGTACCCAATCGAATTACATAACCTAGACAATGAATACCCATTAGCTCCAGAAAGGCTAATGATTAACAAAGTTGAAAAACTAATTCCAAATCTAAATGATAAGAAAAATTATGTAGTTCATCACAAGACACTGAAATTATACGAGAGTCTCGGAATGAAGATAACAAAAGTTCATAGAGGTATCGTGTTCAAGGAGTCAGACTGGTTGAAAAAGTATATTAGTCTTAACACAGATCTTAGGACTAAGGCTACAAATAATTTCGAAAAGGATTTTTTCAAACTGATGAATAACAGTGTATTTGGAAAAACGATGGAAAACATACGGAACCGACAAGACATTAAACTAGTAACAAATGAGAGCCAAGCAAAGAAATTAATATGCCAGCCAAATTATAAAAAACGAACAATATTTTCTGAAAACCTAGTAGCCATTCATATGACTAAAACAGAATTAAAATTTGAAAAACCAATCTATCTTGGGATGTCAATCTTAGATCTATCAAAGGCACTGATGTATGACTTTCATTATAATTATATCAAAACGAAATATGGGAAGAAAGCACAGCTATTATTCACAGACACCGATTCACTGATGTATGAGATTGAAACAAAATATTTTTACAAAGATATTGAAAAAGATATTAAAACAAAATTCGATACAAGCGATTATCCACAGGATCATACAGGAATAAAAGAAAGGATTAACAAAAAAGTAATTGGGATGATGAAAGACGAGACAGCAGGTCAAGAGATAACAGAATTTGTGGGTCTTAGAGCGAAACTCTATTCTTATAAAATAGATGAAAAAACCTCAAAGAGATGCAAAGGTGTTAAGAAGTCAGTAGTAGATAAATGTATCACATTTGAAGATTATAAAAAATGTTTATTCGATGGTCAAAAGGTAATTAGAAAGATGAATGTGATCAGAAGCCATAGACATCAAATATATACGGAAACGGTCAATAAAATCACACTATCAAGAGATGATGACAAACGTGTTATTCAAGTGGATGGTATTCATACAACATCGTATGGTTATAAAAACATTGAAGAACGTCACTATACGAATGGTATTCTAGATCATATCCACCAGATGCATATAAATCAATTCAAAAAATGATAATCAACACTTATTTTACACTATCAGGTGGTAACTGAGTGTCTTCAGGAACAACTTGTAATTCCTCTCGAACAAAAGACCGTTTTGGGGCCCCTTCAGAGAGGTAATATAAGACAGGTTGATCAGATGATACTACAGTTCGTGATATATCATACATATCCATTGACCATATTGGATCAGTGGCACGATGTTTATCACCCCCTTCCAACTCACCAGGAGCATATAAATATCTAACTTTCACACCCATTGGCAATCTTTCCTCTTTCAATCCAATAGATCTTTTATAAACAACCTCTTTAGTATCAACTGATTTTAGCATTATAGATTCAGTTGGTGTTTTACCAGTTATTCTCTTTACTCCACTATTAATACTTTTTATAACAGCAGGTAATCTCTGCACCCATTCACGGGATCTTTCATCTTCTGCCAACATTTCTTGAGCATATTGATGGCTGAACAACTTTTCAGCAATAGTTCGATTAGAGCGCTCGACTAGGGCTTGAGCTCTATGATTTCCAGCTTCTGATCTTTGTATTTTTATTCCGTGTATTTTCATAATCGATGTAACTTCACCCATAAATTCAGTGCCTGGGTCTACCATCATTGTTTCAGGCCATTGTAATTTTCTAGAATATATTTTATTAAAAGCTTTAGATACTTCTGTTGAATACTTAGACGTCAAGGGTTCAGCATCAACGTATCTACTAGCTATATCAACTACTACAAGAGCATATTTGTAGGTTTTTCTTTTAACAATATCATGTGGAAGAAATAATAGATCCGCTTGATGTATTTCATTTGGTTTTGAGATATTCCAATGGTATCTTGGGATATAGTTTGGAGGTGGTAAATAGATCTGCCATAATGCTTGTTTCTCCAACCAATTCTTTACTATATTTTTATCAATATCTGCTGCATTTGCTAGTTTATTGATAGCATCATAACCTTTCCAATATCCATAAGCGGAATAGTATATTTTTGAAAGTTCCATATATTATATATAAATATATAATCTTTTATAAGGGTATATAAATGACACAAACAATTCCAAAAATATTAGATGTAAATCGGATTTCACTTGAGCCTTTCGGATTGAAGGCTGAAAAAACACTCCATCGTGTGACTTTCAACCCAAGTACTGCTAATCCCGGAGGAGACATTGTATATTCACATACCAAAGTTGTCTGATAACGTTGTATACGTCCCAGGGTCTATAGCATTGATTTTCAAACTAAATTTAGCTAGCGGTGGTAATGTTAACAATACTATTGTGAATAATTTGGGGAGAGTTCTAAAGTCGCATGTTCGGGTTTTGTATGGTGGGGAGACTCTACAAGATACTCATCGTATTGGATTGTATGAAACGTATAAAGATCTCTATTTATCGAAAAGAGAACGGGAGTAGATGCAAAAGGAGGTAGCTCTGGCAGCTGTTTATGGAGATAAATATAGAATGTCAATCAATCATCCTATTTTAGATAGTCATGGCGCGTTTTATGCAAAAGGACTCTCTCATAATCTATCATTTGAGATTACACTTCCCCAAAGCGGAGAAGTTACAATAACATCTGATTTAACTAAAGCATATAATTACAGTCTTTCAAATATCGAGCTTGAATATGAGTGTATTGCTAGTGATTATCTTGCACGTGAAGCTCTATCAGCATACCAGGTTGGTAAAGGGTTCTATTATGAAAACATTCTTCTCCACAAGACATTCACGATTAATAAAGCCACTGACAGTGTGATTAATGAACATGTTAATATCCCAAGGCGATCGATGAGCGGTATTTTAATGTTGTTTACTGATGTGTATACTGTGGCTGTGTTCACACTGGGACTTTCTTCTCGATTTAAGCCGGTCATGTTTGCTTAAGCGTTCACACACGAACTTGAAAACCACGAACTATTGCCGGCAAAGAGCTAAACTTCAAAGAAAAAGCTTAGACGTTTCGACCCCAGTTCCGAACTAGGGTTGTAGCCGTACCACAACAAAAGCAACCAATCAAATGAGTTCTGGAGTTAATTAAATTAATTAAGCGTGTGAATTTGGCGCTAATGGTACCGAGTTCTTCTTGTCTCTTGTTGAAGATTCTAGCGAGTAATTCATGGCGAATAATAATATCGTTTAGCTTCAAGTATTTGGCTTTCGCTACGTCTTCAGCCATTTTTTTCAACTTGGCGCGCGATTGAATTCCCGACAATGATAGGAGTAACGACAGCAATGTGACCGCTCAGCTCGGTAACTTATCGCGTGTGTGAACGCTTTACTCTAACTATTAATTGCTATGTAAACATTTAACGTCTTGTTTCTAGATCGAAAAGTCCCAGTGTGAACACGGCCTGTAGGTATTAGAGATAGTGAAAATTTTGTATGTCCTAGTATCACACAAGTCAATATCAACGTTGACGGAATGCCAAATAAATTATTCGGTAAAGGTATGTTACCTACTGATTTTTGGAATTCGATTAGATCAAGATTTGGTGAGACTGATAATATCTTGCCAAAAGATTTTTATTCAGATAAATTTGCCTTATGGATTGATTTGAGATCTTACCCAGATAATGGTATTCATGGTAATGGTTTGGTTTTGAATAGCACAAAAGACGGTGTTAAACTGGAGATGAAGAGAAAAACCGGCGGATCAGGAACCATCAATTGTTATATGTTTGTCATTGCCGATGCTTTGATGGAAATTCAAGATAGCAATTTGAAATCGATTCTGTATTAAAGTATTATTTACTAATATATATATGGAAGAATTGAAAGGTAAGACACCATTTCACTGTATTATAACAGGACCAACGAATTGTGGAAAGACAAAATATTTAGTTGATATACTAAGAGGGGTATATAGAAATGTTTTTGAATATATAGTTCTAATATGTCCAACCTATTCAAAAAATAAAACGTATAACGGGTTTGCTCAGAATGACAATAGGTTTATTGTTCTATCACCAGAATCAGATGATGTGGATGAGATAAATGATTTACTTTCATGTTGCCAAACAGTATTCTCTGGCACGAACACATTAATAATATTAGACGATTGCGCATTTTCAAAGGATCTCAAACAAAGATCAAACAAGTTTATTAAATTAGCATTCAGTGGGAGGCATGAAGGGTTATCCCTATGGGTATTAACTCAACAATTATCAAGTATAGCTAAACCGTTTCGAGAAAATGTTGGGTGTATTATTTCATTTTATAATCCTAATCTGTTGTGTGAAAAAACTCTGTTTGAGGAATATGGAGGGAATATAGGGTTTGAAGAGCGGAAGTCTTTTATTAAAACACTAAAATCAGAAAAATACTCAAGAATGTGTTTTTGTTTAAGACATCCATATCAATCATACATTGAAATTCCGAGTATTAACATTAAAAAAAAAAATGTATATATATTATTATAAAGCATGACATCGATTCTTGATCAATATACAGATGATAAACTGGATGAAGAAGAAATAGTAGAAAAGAAACCAAAGAAAAAACCGCTAATAAATAAAACTATTAATTCAGATGTAGAAGAAAAGAGAGAACAACTATCAATTCTGGCAGTACTTGGTACTATTGACCAATATACTGGAATTAAAATGTCCCTAGGTGATGTTAAGAAATTATCAGCAAAGGATATTGAGAAATATTATAAACCGATATCAAATTATTCTAGGAAACAAAGTCACAAATACCCTAGTCGATACAGCTATAGAGGCCTCTGTTGGAATTCTTTCTTATATAGTCCCTATTGATGATAACAAAGAGTTGTGTAATGACTTACAAAACAATGAGATGCTGAAACAAGAACTGAATAATATAGCAGGTTATATTGTTTTAAAAGGTGGTAGAATGGTAGCTCTATCAAGCTGTTTAGTTCAACTAGCAAAACATGTTAAGATTAGTAATAATTTAGAGGAACAGATTAAACAAGCTGTTGATGAGAATCTTGATGTGTCTGTTTAATCCGTTTATTGATGAAGAGGAACGAAACGTTCCTCTCTACAGATAGCATCAAAACGGTGCTATCTGAATAGATTTATAAGCACCACAGACCTACCCCGGTAAAACACCGGGTCAGGTCAGGCACCCTCATTTTAAAATCTAAAGTTTGATTTTTTGCTTAAAGATATCACACTTTAGAATATTATAATATGTATACACTTATTAAATCTTATAAAAATATAGAACTGAATTTATCTATTTTAACATATATTGATAACAAACAAAAAATTTGGTTCAAAGGAAACGATATTGCAAGATCGTTAGGATATACACGTCCTAGGAAAGCAGTGCTCGATCATGTTGAGGAGAATTATAAGTCAGAATGGGTAGATATAGATAGTCCCAAAACGGGACAATCTGTAGATAGCACCAAAACGATGCTATCTGAAGATATTCACCCACATACAGTGTTTATTACAGAACCGGGATTATATTCTCTTATATTCAGTTCAAAGATGGAGGCTGCAAAAAAGTTTCAAGATTGGGTATTCTCTACGGTATTACCATCCATAAGAAAATATGGATATTATAGAATGTTTAACAACCCCAAAACGTTGGCATTCAAGATACAAGATGAATATGATCTACACACAAAAGTGGTTCAATATATTAGGCGGTTCTATCCCACCCTGCTTATGATAGCAGGATTAGGTGAAAATCAGGATTCTAGTTATAAAAGAATTCAATCATATAAAAAAGGTTATATGAAGGGTCAACCAGATTTAATTATTAATAACTACCATAAAAAATATTGTGGTCTTTGTATCGAGTTTAAAACACCCGCTGCTACTGGTGTTCTTTCTATAGAACAGAAAAACTTGTTAGAAAAATATGAGGAAAATGGTTTCAAATGTATAGTGTCTAACGATTATGATCTTATTATAAAAGAACTAAACACTTATTGTACTGATATATTAGATTGAAATGTAAATATTGTAGTAGAAGATTTATAACAAGGAACACATTAAAAAACCATAATAAATATTTTCATAGAATCTCTTGAGCATCTGTTGAGCATCTTTTGGAATCTGTTGAGCAGACTCTTGAAAGATGCTTAAAATATTATTCTTATAGAATAGTATATTAAAAATGTCTGAAGAATTAAATGATATAATTACCAAAGAACCACAAAATCCAATTATAAAACAAAAAGATCCTAAGAAGGTTGCTGCTGGTAAAAGACTAGCCGAATACCATAAGAAAGCTAAGAAAGCTCTTGAAATAGAAAAGAATCGTGAAAATGGTGAAACAATCGATGATAATGTTGAAGAAACTTCCAAATGGATCCCAGAAATATCACTAACAACTGCTCTTTCATTAGCCGGAATCATCTTAAGGGGGGTCGGTACTATCTCGTTGCCAGGTAACCCGGTTGCTATGTCGCGAGACCGGAAGTGATATTTTCTTTCCGAACTCATACGCTAAAATTGTTTTGTTTTGTTTTACTTTTGCTTCATTCAGGAAAATACACGATACAATAATTTAGTAATAGGTTTTATTAATTGTATTCACTAAGTATACTTTTACAGGAGCTTTTAAAAAATGTATTTTAAACTCGAGATTAAATAATTTCAGTATTTTCAACCAAGAGACTCGTTCAACACAACATGACTTAACATATCAACAAATCGGTGTCGTTTCAGTAGTTTTGGTCACCCTGTTTCGCTTTTCCAGGCCCCTATCGTGAAACAAAATGGCTGTATTGACAATAATCTAAGCTACATGTAAGTTAGTTCAACCTTTTAAAGAGAAAATGGTTCAACACAACATGACTTAATTTTCAAAAGAAAGAGGAAGATGACTCGCTAACGAAAGAAAACAAAGAGCAAAAGAATTAGCGAAGAATCGTTGTCCCAACTCCACTGAAGTCAAAACACAAACCGGCGAAATCCTGTGTACGTACGTGTACTGAACCATCATTTCCAAAGTTTTGCGTTGGAGAAACATGCAGCAGTCTCCTGTACTTCATTGTCTTGGTAGAAGCACCTTAAACTACGCCTTTCAAGGAATATTTGAGCCACTTTTGCAAGATATAAAGACAGCGACTCACCACTTTTGTCGAGTTTGAGTCTGCTTGTTACAATGCATTCTGGGTAATTTTAAAGATGGCGGAGGCTAAGTGACCTGGCTGCTTGAATGAGAACAAATTACTTCCGGTCTACAAAATGAAGTTTTTCTCGTCGGAAAAAAAGTTTATATGCGGTTTTTCGATATTTCAATAAATAAACGTGAATTATCTAAAACTTAGCGCATGGGATTTGTTATATTTTAAAAACTAAGAAAGTTACAAGCAAATACGTGGTTTTGTAAACACGAATTTTAGCGTCATTTTCTTGTTTTTCCGAAATTCAAAAAGCGCATGCGTGAATATTTTGGAAACGTTCTAAAAAATATACTGATAACAATAATTTTTGAAAAAAAATCGAAACGCCTTTGAAAAACGTGTTTTTCTGCTTTGGGTCACGTGACAATGGGCGTGGCCCGGTGACGTCATCATTACATTCCCACTTACACTGAATGACTATGTTCCAAATTTCATGGATGTAAACCAAACATGCATTGACTTATGGCAATTTCACTTTCCCTAGCAACGAGCATCAAAAGATAGTACCGACCCCCCTTAACAGGTGTCGACTTATATTTTAGATTGAGAAAGAATAAAAAAGTAGATACACCTGTAAAAACCTTAGAAGACATCACACCTGAAACAATACTAAGAATACAGTATGTTGTTCTAATTGTGAACACTTTTTGCACTTCATGTTATTTCTCGTCAACATATGGTACGATTATCCTGAACCTTTACTATGAATTAGCTCTACACTTCAGCTAAAATGTGATTAAGTTTCGTTGTATTTATTATTGAACTTTTCTAAATATATTTTATTATATCATGTCCGTTGGTGGTTCTAATGGTGAACAGTTGTTTGTAATTGTGAACACTTTTGGCTTGCTTTTTAATGGCTTAATACTGTGTATTATTATCGATTTCTAGCCTTGCAATTCGATGTACAAGTTCCAAGTTGTCTTAAAACAATATTTATGTTCGTGTTATTTCGATACGAATGCTAGAAAAATGTTAAAACGAAGTTAAGTCAGACAGCAACGCTAAATTACTGACGTGTTGCATGTTCATTGATGCATGCCGTTCATCACGTTCGTGTAATTGCTAACAACGCAATGGCGCAAATTTGTATCACAAACGCGGACTTCTTATACATATTTCCTTCTCAATATTTGCTATTGTACCAGTGTAGGTACATTAGCGGCAATTTTACTCTATATCTTAAGAACTACATATGTTATGAAGTGCCAAGTTATGCGTGAGCATATGCGTGTTTACAATTAGAAGCACATCGCAAAAACACGCACAATTTTTCATTCCGATGCTGCTCGTTCATTTTCAACACTTTTCTAAATATTGTTCTGTAAAGAAAAGTGTTATTATTTACCTTTTAGCTCATATAAAAACAAACTCAAAACTTTGCGTTTTTAGAAAGAAAATATGCGAACTTTGCCACTGAGAATCTTAAAGGCGCGCTTAAAATTCGAATTAGTAAACAATAGTCGTCTGCTTACCTTGCCGTCAAAGTTGAAATTTTGAGCGGAATAACTGTCAGAAAGTCCAAAATAGCACTGAATGATTGAAAATAAATCAACATTTGCTCGGGTAAATTTTTTTTTGTCGATCTTAACTTTACGGTATGAAAACCGCACTTTACTGAAAAGTGTTCACAATTAGAACTGTTCACAATTAGAACAACATACTGTAGGTATGGAATGAAAACTATATAAAAAATAAAATCTTTATTAAGAATATATAAAATGGAAAACAAATTGATTAAATCAGTAACGGATGCAGCAGTAGTTGTTGGAATCGCTGCAGTAATTGGTTATGTCGGAAAAAAGGCTATGAAAGAATCATTCATCAACGACCCTAGTAGTAGTCTAACAAATTATGGAAAATGGGTGCTAGTACTATCTGGGAGTATGTATGTGAAGCAATATCTTGAAGATCAAAAAATCCTACCAAAATCGGTATAAAAAGAAAAATGTTATATTATTATATATAAATGGCTAGCGCTGTCATAATGATGATCGCAGGTGCTGCTTTGAACGCTAGTGCCTTCACCGGTTCAATGTATTTAGCTAAATATCTAAGTTCTGATGGTAAACATGTTGATGAAGAGAAAATTCGTCATGATAAAGCTCTTGAAAAATATCAAATTGCTATGGGTAGTTATGAAAAGAAACGACAACAGTATCAAGATTGGTTGACAACACAATATGTTAACAAAAAGCTGGCTGATAGTAATTTAGAGGATACTGACTATGCTTTTACACAATATAATAAGGCACATCCTAACCAAAAACCTGAATTTAGTGATTATTACAAAAGTAGTAAACAACAAAAAACATATGAGATTGCGTATATTGGTGGTGGGATGCTGACTGCTGGTTATTTAGCATCGAAATTTATATAAAAAACTAATTATTAATATATAGTATATGGAAGTCGATGGTTTAGATCTTGACCCACTTGAATCTGTAGATATAAACGACCCTATCACAGATGATGATATACAGGAATTATTACCACAACAAAAAGAAACTAGACAAACTTGGTGGGAAAGAACTAAAGAACGGTTTAGTAGAAGGGGTATATCAAAAGAACGTGGATATAAATTATTTAAGAACTCAGATGAAAGCAACGAAGATTGGAAAGGAAGGGTAAGAGAAGACATAGAAATGGTAGACCTTGTTAAACCTCGTGAAGAAAGAGTTGAAGAAGCTTGGGATAGAATCAAAACCAAGTATCCTAATGTAAATCCTAAAAACTCTTCATTCGTCACTACAATTGATGAATATGATAGAGTGATAGTAAGATTTAATAGACTGGGCAGCAAACCCCATGTTCTGTTTAATGCTGAGGGTGAATTAAATGGTAAGTTACCTAAAACAATTGTAATTAAGCAATACAACACATTTTCCGTGTTTATATTCACTTTTACAAACACACGGGATGTTGGGAGAACACGAGAAAAGTTTCCCAAGTGTTTGTAAAAGTGAATATAAACACGGAAAATGTGTTGTATTGCTTTTATAAAATAACTACACGGTTTTCTTTACGCAAGTTTTCATTGATCAAATGTGCAATTCTCCTGAAAACATCAGAAATGGCTCACCATCCAATCAAATCTTGCGAAAGAAATCAAAATGGCAAAGCGATTCGACAACTTATCTGTGCCGTTTCGCCGTTTAAAAAGCTTTGTTTTGACAGGAAAATCGTTTTGAAGAATGCTATTTTCTGTCAGAAAATTACAGAAGAATGCTTCCTTTGTTAGTTTGTGTACCCTGTGAACACGAAAGACGAAGAAAAAAGTGAGAAAAGCTGAGCTGATTCAATGAAGACGTCGTCAAACTTTCTGAAATATTTTACAACTTGATGAATGGAGCACGAAGTCAGGTAGCCAACTCTACAGTTTTTGTCGCACTTTTGAACCTTTTCATTCAGGTTTTTCTCAACAAGAATGTATAAACGATAGATGTTTTTGAGACACACGACGATATTTTTTCTCTATGACACATTTTACTGAAATTAAGCTAAGCTTATATAGTCAATATTTGATTTTGAATTTAGCTACAAGAATCTAGAATTGCTCTGCTTTGTGAGTAACTTTTAAATAGAGTAATACGGCTATCGTTGCTTGGTATTTTCAGTCGTACACTTGGTAAAATATTGTAGCTATAGAACTCAAAGAACGGTTAGTATGTGAGTTACATTTAGTTTTCTTCGTTATCAGTCAATGTTCAAAATAGGACGACTCATCTGTCACTCGTCGTTTCGTGTGTTAATCAATGCACATGTTCGACTTCAAAACAACAAAATCACATTTAGATAGAAGTTGAACTTGAGAAAATAAGAAATGCTGTAATTCTTTGGCTTTTGTTTAGTAAATAAAACATGTTTGACAACAGAAAAATATATATTTGTCGAATTGAATCCACTGCATCGCTTCAAGGTCTCTCAAGGTCACGGAAACCATGTTTATATTCACTTTTACAAACACGGTTTTTGGGAGCTTCTAGCCAATCAGAGCGCGCGTTATATACATGTTATTTTATAAACTATCTTGGAGATTCTGCTGAAAAAGTTATTGAGAATAATGAAAGAACTATTTTTTCACGTCGAGGAAAATTACAAACATTAGAAGAAGAATTGTATAATATACCCCAAGGTGTTGGAGAAAGATTGGATACACTCCGTGAAGAGATTGAAGAAACTAGAAATGGGATAGAACAATTAGAAGAACAAAATGATGTTATAGAAGAGCGAATGTCTCTGAGAGATCGTATAAAAGCTGTTTTTAAAAAGTATGGTTTTACTGTTTTTTCTGTTGTATCTGCAGTTGGTATTATTATTGGTGTTATTATTTCTAGTCTAAAAAGCGGATTATCTTCGGTTGCCAGTGGTGTTGGAAAGGGTTTGAAAGCAATAGGTAAAAAATTAGCTCAGATACTACCTGGTATGGTTGGTGCAATAGCTTCTTTTATTTTCAGAACCGCGGGTAAGGTTATTGGTTTCCTAGCTAAAAACGCTTGGTTATTGATAGTTGCTGTTGTTTTGTATTTTGTTGAAAGATATAAAAAGAAAAGATGATTATATAGTATAAATGGTAATATTGTATATTGAAAAAACAAAAGCAGATGAAACCTTGTGGTTTAAAAATCCTATTAAAAATAGCACACATATATCACTTGTAAGTTGTAGTTTTCATAATCATTTGTATAATCTTCCAAGTGAAGGAACTATTTCAGATGGAGATGGGAATGTTTTGATACGGATTCCGAAAGGAAACTACGCTAATTTTAGTTTTTAAAATGTTGTTGATAAAGCGGTTTCACTTGGTGAGAAAAAAGTTTCAATCACAATTGTAGATAAAAAATATAATATCACCCCGACAGTAGAGGTTGAATTAAATGTAAGTTTATCAAAATTATTAAACATTACAATAAGTCTTGGAGCAAATACCAATTATAACATCAATATTAGTCAACCTACTCAAGATGTCTGTATTTATTGTGATCTTATTGATTCTACACAAGTTATATTAAATAATAATTATTCCCAAATATTAGCATGTGTTGAATTAAACAAGGCTGGAGAAAAGATATCCTGTAATAATCCATTGAGCACACCTATTAAACATGATGATTATATTAATAGTATTAGGATTTGGTCGCAGATTCTAGCAACCAAAGCATTAACACTGGAATTTACCCTATGCGAATGGTAATTGAAATCATGTAAAAAAAATAAAAAGATAATATTATATATATATGGTTGATTATGATGCGATTTATCCTGAGATTCCAAAATCTGGTGAGAATTTCAGGCTACACAAAGTAAATATGGTACTATCACAACTAGGAACAGAGGTAAAACATTATGAAAATGTTAGGAAAAAATATGCTAAGATACGAGGAATATTTCATAAAACTGCAGTTGCAACAGGAGTCTTGTCTGTCTTTTTAACCGGTTCTGGTGTAACTACTAGTTTAACAGGACCTGGTATAATTGTTGGTGTTCCTTTATCAGCTGTTGGTGGGTTGTTAGGTTTAATATCAGCTAGTTGTACAGTTTTTCACGAAAAAAACTTACTAAAAAGGTAGCAAAACATGAAAATACTATTCAGATTGCAAAATCAAAAGAAGATAGTATAAGTGATCTTGTATCAAAAGCCTTGAGTGATAACAAGATTGATGAGAAAGAATTTGAACACATTATGACTGAGTTACATAAATATGAAAAACTAAAGAGTAGTATTAGGGTGAAACGGAATAAGGATTTAAAAAAAAACGATGTTCCAGATGTTCAAAAGATGAGGGAGGAACTGAGAAAGGAGATTGTAGAGCAGCTTATAAATCCAAAGAAATAACTTTATCCTTTGATACAACACCTTACGGAGGGTATATATACAAGTTGCGATATGATAGATGTTTAAAAGGATAAAACTTATAATATACAATGTCTGATGATCTTGAAAAACGATTGAAAGCATTAGAAAATTCTAAAAACAGATTCATAAAAATAGTCTTATTAATTTGTTTAACCGAAATTTCACTTATATTTTTAAGGAATTTATGAGAGCACCAATTAAATATAAATCAATAATAACATATATATATTATATGGTAACAAAAGAAGATATTGAATTAAAAAAAATATTATCCACACTCTGTAGATAATAAATTTCATGCCTATAGGGGTGGTATTAATTTCGATTGGGGTGGTGTGGCATATGATGTTTTCAAAAAGGATATTGGTGGTCCTGTACATCACTATGATGATAACATTGTGGAACGTGCATTAACTAATGCATTGGGTAAACGAATTGATAACATCCAAACACGTCAGATTCCTTTCCTTAGTAGTAGGTTTCCAAAAGAATTAAAAATGATGGAAATATTATACCCTGTTATATGCACCCCTTTTGATAAAAAACCTCCAAATTTTGATCCAGTAGAGATTGATATCTATGTCAAACCTAGTCAGAAATTTAATATAAAACCACGAAACATATTTACTGATCTTGTGCTAAAACATGTTACTAAAAAAGAGGCGTATAAATGGTTGGGAGGTCCCGATATGACTTATTATCCACAACAACTGGCATTTTCAGTCTGGTGTGCAAGTTCTGGTTGTGGTGTTGGAATTGATATGCTAACAAAATATACTCCTATGATAAATTCATTGCTCAAATTTCATATCCTCTTCACATCCAGAAGGATATTGGCACAAATGAATATTCCACTAACTGGAGATCAATACTTTACGAATATCATATCAAACTTATGTCCTGCATCATTGAACATTTGCTCCTGTTGGGATCCAGTATCACGCGGACAACGTTTTTTGTTAATGCTTTGTTTACTAATGCACGTGAGGCCCGATTGATCCAGCAATTTGTTCACTATGACCGCTAAATAAAGCAGATTCGTACGTGACTGGTTTATCATTTCTGAATTCATATTTTTCCTTTGACAATGTGTAAATCAGGTAGCTAAAATATAAGAGAGGATGGAAAAGCTGCATATGTTTCCTCAAAGGGAAAATATATCACAAATTCGAACTAACTTATTGATCTCGTGCGTGTAAATATTGGAAATTGCCTTCAAAAAAAACGTCCTTTCCGAGCCATAATTTATTTGCGAATTCGCCGGCCTATGTAGCTTCTACATACAGACCGCGATACAGAGCACCAATATGATGTTCACAATTACCAAAAAACAAAGAGTTTTAGATTTCATTTTGCCACCGCTTAATTAAGTTTAATATACATGTATTTTATATCAAAATGCGCGTACAATTACAGAGCATTAGAATCTGGCGGTAGGTTTTTGATTGACACAATTCCCAAGGGTTTCTGAGGGTTTCAGTGCGTAGCGTATGTCACGCTCTCCTATCATCAGAAATTTCAGTTCTATCGACTTTGAAGAAACGGAAAATGCCACCTTCAAATCTATTTATTTTTGCTTGAATTGCCAGCTTATTCATTCCTTACATATTCGTCTTTTATATTCCGTTGGTAGGTTTTTGATTGACACAATTCCCAAGGATTTCTGAGGGTTTTAGTGCGTAGCGTATGTTACGCTCTCCTATATCTCTTCAGAAATTTCAGTTCTATCGACTTTGAAGAAACGGAAAATGCCACCTTCAAATCTATTTATTTTTGCTTGAATTGCCAGCTTATTCATTCCTTACATATTCATCTTTTATATTCCGTTGGTAGGTTTTTGATTTGTATTTTAACAATGCAGTAAAAAGCAAAAAATGTATCAAAATTATGCTGTTTTTCGCCTAAACAAGACTCGCCTCATCTGCATATGTGAAACAATGACCTTTTGTATAACATAAGTTTGATATGTTGATAATAAATATAATAAGGCTGGTTATGACAAAGCTTGTCGTGAATTTAATATATCTAAAAATAGCGAATTTAGATTTACAGAGGATGAGAATGGTGGTTTAGGACGGATTTATAAGAACATATTTGATGAGGTAGATGATGTTACAGATGCTTATAATGAAAAAATGGGTGGTAAGTACACAAATAAATGGCCAGATGGTGTTTTTTCAAATTTAAGGATGAGAGTGGAGCTTATGGTGGATATACTCTTGATCATATCTCTCCTCTAGAAAATAATCAGTATAAGTATTTTTTACTAAATGAATCAAAGGGTTTAACCAGAGCCGGACTCTCACGATTAAATCAATCGATTGAGGCGTTTGTGTATTGTATTCTGGGAGCTCAAGTACAAACACGATCAAGCATTATTGGCAATTCTGGTTCTGCACAAGAGACGCAAACAGTATTCTTACAACTATTTGAATCATCTATTGTTGAGACAGACATTTCTAAAAGTATACAAAGATATCAACTAGCTATTCAACAATCAAAACAAAAAACTAGATATGGCTATTGCTGTAGGCTGTTGGTTACTACCATCTAGTCTTGTTATCAATAATAATTCAGTTCTTGGATACAATAATAAATTGGTAAGAGCTTCTGCAGATATGCGGTTCGGTGTTAATAATGTTAATAATGATGCAAAATCGGTAGGTATAAAACATAATAACATGAGTAAGGTTAAATTACCACATCAGAATGATAAACCAGATGTAAAACCAACATCAAAAAAACATGATACTAATTTAGCGGCAATAACAGTCGGAGCTGCTGGGCTAGCTTTGGTATATATTTCGATAAACGGTTTTAACACAATAAAAAAAATGAAAACCTCCCCGAATTACATTATTAATTAGAAAATCAATGATGTAAAAATATGGTTTTTCTTTGGTCGTTTGTTAGCAGATTTCTTATGGTTTTATAATAACTACTTTTTCTTTGGTCGTTTGTTAGCAGATTTCTTAAAATTTTCAGATAGATCTTCTTTTTGAATGTATGAAAATTTATACCGACAATTATCAACTTTTGAAATACCAGATTTAACGTTGTTAATACCATCACAAGCCATTTTAACTAAACCCGCATTAATCCCTAGATGTTGTTGAACAGCATACATACTATTATAAAACGTTTCTTCATTTGTATCGTAGTTAGTAACTTTCACACATCTCTTATTTTGATGTTTTTTTGCAGCGAATGAATAATCTCTACCATTAGCAGATTTTTTACAATTCTGTTGTTGTGTTACTAGTTGTAAGTTACACAAACGGTTATCCTCTTTATTATTATTTATATGGTCAATAACTTTATCATCAAGGATAATTCCGTTATAACATTCCCAAATGAAACGATGAGTAAAAAAAAACCTTTCTGACAATTTTCACCATATTTTCTAACATTGATTCTTAAATATCCTGTTTTTTCCAAATTTCCTTTCAAAGGAATTCTTCTTACTATATGAGTGATATACCCATCTTCGCTACTAGCATAGAGGTTATAAACTGGATGTACATTGAATGATTTTCCATTAATGATGGTCTTATTTTGACATATCTCAGACATTCTATAATATACTAAAGTAATATCGCTTTAAGTACCTATACCATCGAGTTGGGACTCTTCACACACATATTAGTGTATTGTTGGGTGTCTGCAAATATAATGTTACACATAAAATTATTAAATATTATGTGTAAGTTTTTATTATTCTTACAAGCCTTCAATTCCGTACGTTATAAACTTGTTTAATGTGCATCACACACCAGTGACAACCCTATAACGTGTGTACGGTTATTATACACAATTATGATAATTACTTATATAGCGGCAGTCAGCTCCAGCAGGGGAGAGATCCGTGAAAACTAGTATGACGAGTGCTCTTGAATTCCACAAGGTTACGTGTCTTTAATTGTTGAGTGTACAAACGACGGTGAACCCTTCGAATTTCTATGAGCTCTGACTTGCTCTCTTAGGTTACAAAAAATAGGTACGTCCTGTGACGTAATTGGAATGTCAATAATTAACTAAGGCGCATGCATGCCTTTACAACTTACTATTTTGGAGTATTTTGGAGTATTTTTTGAAATATTTTTCGATATATACATAAGTTTTATTATTCTTACAAGCCTTCAATTCCGTACGTTATAAGTGTTATTTAATGTGCATCACACACCAGTGACAACCCTATAACGTGTGTACGGTTATTATACACAATTATGATAATTACTTACTATTTTGGAGTATTTTTTGATATAATTTTTGTAGCGATTTTTTTGATATATTTTTTTTTGATATAATTTTTTCGATAAAATTTTTTTGATATATTCATAAGTTTTTTATTATTCTTACAAGCCTTCAATTCCGTACATTATAAGTGTTATTTAATATGCATCACACACAACAGTGACAACCCTATAACGTGTGTACAGTTCATTATACACAATTATGATAATTACTTACTTTTTTATAGTGATTTTTTTTTTTTTTTTTTTTTTTTTTTTTTTTCCCGATAGTTTTGTTGTTTTAAAATATTTGATATTATTTAATTTTTGGCGTAGTTTTCTTATAATTTTTTATTTTTCTTGCGGCCGCTTTTTTAATTTTTTTTATCATAATTTTTTGGAGTAATTTTTGGAGTAATTTTTTTTTGCATAGTTTCGTTATAATTTTTCTATAATTTTTGACATAGTTTTTTTCTGAGGCCGCATAATTTTTTTTTGTTTTTTTTTTTTTTTTTTTTTTTTTTTTTTTTTGTTTTTTTTGACGAATGGTGTTATTTCACCATTTCATACTATACTATAGTAATATGTCTTTAAGTACCTATGCCTCGTGTAGGGGCTCCGCAAGCACATATTATTGCTTTGTAGGGGCCCCGCATGGCAGTTTTTTTTTGCTTTGTAGGGGCCCCGCAAGTGCATATTATTTTGATGTGTGGGGGACCCCACGTGAATTATTATTGCTTTGTAGGGGCCCCGCGTGACAGTTTTTTTGCTTTGTAGGGGCCCCGCGTGGTAGTATTATTGCTTTGTAGGGGCCCCGCGTGATGGTCTCCGCAAGTGTATATTATTGATTTGTAGGGGCTCCGCAAGCACATATTATTGCTTTGTAGGGGCCCCGCGTGATGGTATTATTGCTTTGTAGGACCCCGCGAGTGCATATTATTTTTTTGTATGGGGTACCACAGGTGAATTTTTTATTGCATTGCCGGGGCCCCCGCGTGGCAGTATTTTTGCTTTGTAGGGGCCCCGCGATGCAGTTTTATTGATTCCTAGCTTTTTTTTTCTGTCCCAGAACCGGCCTTACTATACTACTCAGGGTGACCGGTAAACTCGTGCCCAGTCCTCGTAGCTGGTCTACGTAAAAAGCACAGATTTCTTGATATGCGTACAGAATACGTAGATTGTACGTGTTGGAATGTTTCAGAGATAGATTATAAAGATTAAAGTGATCAAATTAGCTTATTCAGCGAAAACCGTACAGAATACGAAGATTGTACGTGTTGCAATGTTTCAGAGATAGATTATAAAGATTAAAGTGATATAATGTGCTTATTCAGCGACAACACGAGTACAATTATAATCGACATACTTTGCATAACGCGATCTGAATTGTTGTACTTTTATTGTCACCATAACATCATTCTTCTTCTTGTATCTACTACTTAGATCCATAACTTTCTCTAGAATATCACAATCATCAAGAGTATTTACCATGTCTTCTACTGAATACATGAAATTCCATACACAGGACGTGACAAGATAAGGCGATTGCTTCTACAAAAATAAGCTTACTGATTGTATACACATAATCTAACTGTATTTTACTAGTATTTAACACAATAAAACAAAACAAAAGAATGACGATATTTACTGTGAGGACTGTAAGAGCCACATGTGCTGAATAAGTAGTTTTCCAGTTGATTTGTGGACGATCATCTTTCGCTTCATCCAACATGACGACATTCAAGTTCAGGTCATCAACATCAGTCTTGCTCTTGCTTTTCTTGCAATCAGAGTAGTTCTTTTCAGCTCCAGAGTTCGTAATCAAGTCAATAGTCATTGTTTTGTCATTTTGTTCGTAGTTTGTGTTCACAGTTTTCTCATTTGCTTTTGATATTTCATAACATTTTGACTTTAAGACTTTTTCAGATATGATTTTGAGTCCGCGGAACGACCTGGTCCGAAACGGCGCTCGACAGCGTGTGCATTTGTATGTGAGATGAGCGTATTAGACATACTTTACATACTTCGTTCAAATGTTTTTTTTCTCACGATCACAAGACGACATAACCTTCCTTCGACAAGGTTTGTGAAGAAAGAGAACGATGTGCGATGTCTCGCATTCTCGTACCCAGAGCTCCTCGCGGCCGGTACAAGGCGCATGCGCTGTAGAACCCAATATGCGTTCTGGGGTCAAAGAATACGACGAAGAACGCTCTGCATTTTTAGAGTCGGGGCTTAAGCCCGACTAATTATGTTACTGTACGTTTTGAATTTGTAAGTACTTTATCCTATGTACCTAGTTTGGTAGTTGATGGAATAACAAATTTTTTTATTATTATTAGTCGGGCTTCCTGTGGAAGCCCCGACTCTAAAAATGAGATTCGGTCGTCTTTGGCTTCAAACAGCAAATTGGGTTCTACAGCGCATGCGCCCTGTGCCGGCCGCTAAGATAATCAGCGAAGGCTCAAACCACATGGTTTATCAAGACGAGACATCGCACATCGTCCTCTTTCTTCACAAACCTTGTCGAAGGAAAGTTATGTCGTCTTGCGATCGTGAGAAAAAAACATTTGAATGAAGTATGTCTAACACGCTCATCTCACATACAAACTCACACGCCGTTAGCGGTAGACCTGGTCCGAAAACGCTCCACATCTTTTAGAGTAGGTCGTTTCGACTCCAAATCATATCTGGAAAAAGTCTTATTAAAGTCAAAATGTTATGAAATATCAAAAGCAAATGAGAAAACTGTGAACACAAACTACGAACAAAATGACAAAACAATGACTAATGACTTAATAACGAACTCTGAAGCTGAAAAGAACTACTCTGATTGCAAGAAAAGCACGAGCAAGACTGATCTTGATGACCTGAAACGAGTCGCCATATTGGATGAAGCGAAAGTTGATCGTCAACGAAGCAACTGGAAAACTACTTATTCAGCACATGTGGCTCTTACAGTCCTCACAGTAAATATCGTCATTCTTTTGTTTTGCTTCATTGTGTTAAATGCTAGTAAAATACGGTTAGATTTTGTTTGTACAATTATTGTAGAAGCGATCGTTTATCTCGTCACATCCTGTGTATGGAATTTCATGTATTCAGTAGAAGACATGGTAAATACTCTTGATGATTGTATAATGATGTTTGACAATAAATGTACAACAATTCAGATCGCATTATGCAAAGTATGGCCATTATAATTATGCTCTTGTTTTTTATTATTTTTTCTCCGTCAACGTCGAGCTAAAGCCGAAGGAGACATGAAGTCTGGCCAAGAAAGATTAGAAAGCACAAACCAATCAGGGAAAGCACCGGAGGTCAAGGGGCCAAAACATAAGTCTTTTCTCGTCTAAATCTAAATTTAGATTGAAAACAGGACGCTCTAGTAGCGTGAAGTCGGGCTATTAACGTTTTTACTGATATACTGTAAAGTTCGCATTACTGAAATTGCAAGGAAAGCATGTTCTATCGAGCTCGAGTCACGCAACGACGAGCAACCAAACACTGTTTTAATCGCACTATAAGAAACTATAAGATATCTATATTTAGTTCAAATAGGTTACATTTCATTTAGAAGCCCGACTTCACGCTAGAAGAGCGTCTAGTTACTCGGGCCCTTCCGAAGGAAGCCCGAGTTATAAAATGGGCTTTCTTGTTTTTTTTAGTTTTGTTTGGTCAAAGAATGAAGAAAGTATGCGACGTATTTGATCGTATCGAGTTTCAAGATTACTCGGCAGATAAGGGAAAACAAACGACACACGGGACTCAAGTAGATTTGAATCTTAGTTTTGAAAGCAGCTGTAGATCTTCAAGCTATTAAAAGGTCAGGATTCTAGTTCATCGTTCAATGACTAGAAGTGGAAGAAGGACTAGAAGCTCGCTTAAAATATATTTAACAAAAAACAAACGCGAGGGCGTTATCAGAACCATCTGACCTATGCAACCTCAAGACGTATCATGTACGTACTCACCCGACACATAGTCTCCCTCGTCACTCAACTGTCACTGATTGTCATGACGTCAGAGAAATGATATTGTATTGAAGAAGCATGATTGACTGAAAATAGTGCAATTGAAGCCTTGCAAACAGTCGAGCCACAATAACTCATCATGGATGTTTATTTTATTCCACGTTTGAAAAATTCAGAAGGAAAAGGAATCGTAAAAATCGTACTTCAAAACTACATCAAAGCAAAGGCGAGCAAGGTCAATGTTCGAAAATCCGTGTTCTTTTCAGTACGATGACAGTTGTATGATCCTTGTGTGAGTCATACATCTATTACGCGACCTAATTTTAGAACCGCCGCGTAGCGCTATTTAAAACAGAAGTTCCACGCTCAAAAACAGGTCAGTGAACGGCAAAAATACAATCGAAATCAAAACGTCCTTAGATTTTAGGGATCTATTACAGAAGAAGACGCTCAGTGACGAGGGAGACTATTTCGGTCGGTGACTCATAGATAAAGATCTCCGACTCTTCAAGAGTACGCTGTCGTACGTCTTTAAACGTATTTGAGGTCACTTGAGGTCACATCTTAAATCTAACAGAAGCAGCTTTTGATTTTTAATCGATAATTCCTTTCTGATTTCGAGATAAATCGAACAAGATCTTTCAATGTATAGGCAGAGACAGCAGATTGGTCGAGCTTTGTCACATCATACCGTAGTCTGAATCAACTGGATGTTTAAAAGATACGAAGTTCGACTTTCCTCTGCGATAACGAAGAAACCAAAAACGTTATCAGAACCGTCTGACCATGAATATGAACCTCAACTGGACGTTCCAAGTACGTGCTACGGAAGTACGATTCGGAGATTTTTATCTATGCTCACCGACACATATATACATAGTCTCCCTCGTCACGCAACTGTCAGTCATTGTCAGGTCCCTCCTCACGCAACTGATATTGTCCTTATCATAAGCCCGAGTGTACGCTCATTGAGCGTCTTGTTCATATTTTAAATGACCACGAGGTTCTTCGCTCGGTTTGATCAGTTGTTCTTTTAGTGCTGAGCTCAGAAAAAATATGTGTTTTGAAGTTCTTCGTCACCTTCTACTCCAAACGCTCACTATGCTTTATACGGTAGGCCTACTCTAAAAGATGTCAGTGAGCGATTTTGGACCGGCCGTTCCGCGGCATAGCAGTCAAAGAGAAATCAAAGCAAACTATGAAATCAAATGAAATGAGCAAAACAAGCAAATGATGGCTAGAAATGGCAAACAAATTAAAGGACTACAAATGACGAAACTATGACTAAACACGTACTTGACTATAAACTCTTGTTACTGCTTTAAATTCTTGAATTCGATACATGTAGTTCGGTTCTTTTGATTTCATGTTTTGATGAGCTTGATTTGTGTCCCAAAGGTATTGCTTGATTTTACAAGAGCTTTTAGCCGGTATAGACTTCGAAGGTGGCTTGTAATTTTTCTGTCCGAAAGTATAAAGGACATAAGTATGGTGTTCCATCCCCGCCAAAATTCAATGTTTGTATTCGTCATTGTATAGTTTTAATTTTGGTGTTACATTTGTATTCGTCATTGTATAGTTTTAATTTTGGTGTTACGTTTGTATTCGTCATTGTATACTTTTAATTTTGGTGTTACATTTGTATTCGTCATTGTATAGTTTTAATTTTGGTGTTACATTTGTATTCGTCATTGTATACTTTTAATTTTGGTGTTACATTTGTATTCGTCATTGTATACTTTTAATTTTGGTGTTACATTTGTATTCGTCATTGTATACTTTTAATTTTGGCGTTACATTTGTATTCGTCATTGTTGTTTTACAATTTGATGGTATATGCCCGGGGCCTATGTAACCTTCGACATTGATACTTTAAAATAGTTTTAAAAACAATCCTTTGTATTGTGAGTTGTATTTTCAAAGTCCTAAAAATTATATTTTATAACAAAATTAATATGCATTCAATGAAAACCAAATCGTCCGCCAAAATTCATCAGTCAACTATATGCACGTTTTAGAATTCTTCTTGAGTATCGGGTAGCAGAGTGAATCGTATTTCACCTTTGAATGCTTGACAAATCATTAACCCGCGCTGTATGGCTGTGACCTTTCTCGATCTCTCTGCGGACGCCATTGCCCTGTATTTTTTCCGAATTTTTTAATGAGACATGGATGAAGACATCGAATACATTGTTAACGCAATTCACGATATAGTGAAGCTACTTGAAAGATGCGAAGCTTCTCAAGATTGTGATCTTGGAATCATCATTCTAAAGGTTGATTACCTTAACCGAGCAGCAGCCAACCTTGAATTGGACAGTACAACTATGGAGATGATTGGAAGTGCATTTACTGCCTTAACACAAATAGAAGAAACTAAAAAACATGCAGTATTGTGGAGGCTACCAAGCAAACGTTGTGAGGACCGGAAGACGTGGAAGACCAAAATACGACATAAACATTGAACACGTATTATTTCTCCTCGAGCAAGGATTTAAAGTTGCAGAAATAAGCATCGAAAGAAAGGATTTCACAAATCATTTGTTGGATTAAAATTTAAAATGTCACGCAACACCTGCAAACTCCCCATTGCCAAAATGCCTACATCCATCTCTCTACCTGTCACTCTATTTTTCCACTCACATTCCACTTATTTCATTATTCTCTTCTTTTCTATCATCCATATCTGCACCTGTCACTCTAGTTCATCCACTTACTTTCCATCTCTTTCTTCTTTCTCCGTCCTTTCTACCATCCATCCATTTCTCTGCTTCACAATCTTGCATCTCCACATCCATTCCACCCATCTCTCCTTTTACCCCAACTTTTTTATTCCTCCTCCTTTTTATTCCATTCCCCTCTGTAAAACTTCACCTTTCCTCCACTTCACCCCCTTTGAATAACTCCCTCCATCCCCAACACCCACCTTCAATCCACCTACTTCCCTTCACCCCTCATTTCTCCTTTTCTTCCATTTCAACTTGCACCCCCCCCCCCCCCCCCAAAAAGAAATAGAAGAAATATCAAAATCACACTTCCCTCCCATCCTGGCCCTCCTTATCAACACTCTCTCTCCCTTCCTCTCCCACAGCCCCTCACCCGCTAATCACACCCTCATCCATTCGCTTCCTCCCCATATCCCTACACTTTATCCCCCCATAAATCTACACTCTCTTCCAGTTCCCATATCCCATTGCCCCCTCTGCCGTGAACATCACCCCTATCGTTTATGTCTATCTTTCAACTTCCACTCCATAACCTAGCCTCCCAACTTACTATCCTCTATTCCCATGTTCTCTCTAGTCCCTTTCTAACATCATCCCCAGCAGACAAAATATATCCTTCTCCCTTCACCTCCACTCCAAACACACACACAAACCTTGACTACCCAATGCCAACGCTGGTTCGAATACCTTGAATACCTATCGCTCTGGATTAACCAGTCGATAATCAATAAAGACAAATCAAATCAATCTTTATTAATTACAAAAATACATGTTAATATAGACTAAATTTAATCCAAATACGGAATCTTGGTCCATTTTCTTCGGGGCGTGCATGCCCCCTCGCAATCAGTCACCTTTTTTTTGGGACCCGCGCCTTGGGGAGGGGAGGGGGGGTTAGGAATTGGCGGTGAACGATGAAGTGTAACCCTCCTTCCCCTAAAGGAAAATCCTGGCTACGCCCCTATGGGGTATGATGACAAATAAATAAATAATATTGTTACTTGTTTTTAAAAACCCAGGAACATACAGCCAAATGAACGACCAAGAACTTGACAGCATAGTAAAACATGCGCAGGCTGAAAATCCAAATATTGGCATACGCATGCTACAAGGACGTTTACAGAGCCTCGGTCATCGTATTCAGAGAGCCAGAATAAATTCTTCCCTAAGGAGAACTGATCCCACTGGGATCATGCAGAGGTGGCAGCAAACTATCAAGAGACGACAGTACCAAGTGAGATGTCCTCTTTCTTTGTGGCATATCGATGATAACCTCAAGCTGATTAGGTATTTTATATTTCACGTAATTAAAATCAAGAAATTGAATTTTCGAATTGAAACTGACTGCGTAATTTCTCTTTTTTATTCTTCTTATTTTTCAAGGTGGCGAATAGTAATTCATGGGGGAATTGATGGATACTCTCGAATACCAGTATTTTTACATGCATCTAACAATAACAAAGCCAATACCGTTCTATCACGGTTCTTGGAAGCTACCAATGAGTATGGGTTGCCTTCCAGGGTCAGATCAGACAAAGGCGGGGAGAATGTAGATGTTGCATCATATATGTTATCGCATCCACGTCGGGGTCCAGGTAGAGGAAGTATGATAACAGGTAAATATATTAAAATGAATGGATTATTTGTTTCACTGGGGGATTATTTGTTGTTCTGTTTCAGACTGTTGACGTATCAAGCGTTTTCATTGTGAATTCAGGAGAGTGTATTGGGTGGCTAGCTAACCCCTATTTCGCAGAAAAATCTATAATATCAAATATTTCCCTTAAAACAATGTACACCCTATTCAGAATTCTTGGATTCGCCCTTGATGCACAGTGAGATGAGGTCTTATGCACAGTCTATCTATGTACAGTCGCGGAAAAAGCAAGTAAATGTATGTGGCTTGGGTTCATAAATAATCCCTCTGCATCCCTACGTATTTTCATTATTTCTGTATTTTGACCTTTGTAAATCATATCCTTTTTTAGGAAAGAGTACCCATAACCAAAGAATAGAAAGATTGTGGCGAGATGTTTTTCAAGGGTGCCTTCGCCTTTTTATGAGCTTTTTTATGACATGGAGAGGAGCGACATTCTTTACATAGATGATGATATCCACCTCTGGTGCCTTCATTATGTGTTTTTACCAATGATTAATCGACACTTAGCGAGTTGGAGAAATGCTTGGGTGTACCATCCACTTCGGTCAGAGAAACGCCTATGAGGTTGTGGATAAGAGGTCTTCAGCTTGCATGTGGAACACAGACTACTGAGGGTGATGAAGTGTTTCAGGTACAAGTCACTGATGCAGCAACGTATGGTATGGTTTTCATAACCCCGTAAAACAAATATTACACTATTGCACACATTCTTTCTTGTCTTATTTTGTGTATTTAATTGACTATTACATATTACATATTAGGTATTAGTTTCTTTTTTTTCACTCTACTTAAAATTCAAATAATCTCAACTGAATAATCAATGTCCCTTGATTTCCTTGATTTCAAAATTAACATTTATTTTTGTGTTAATTACTTTAGAATGACTTTGACAACTACGGAATCGACTGGAGAGGACCTATCCCTGCTCAGGAACCACAGCATGTTGAAGTACCCGACACTGATTGTCCCCTCCTAGAAAATGAGAAATCCCGCCTGCCCGATGTCGCCAACCTAACAATTCCTCAAGGAGTTGAAGTATTTTACTCAACTGTTGCATTAGTTTCAACCCTTGTTAGCCAACATACCTAATATCAAAATTCCTTTTTTCCATATTAAAACCTCATAAACTCAACTTGTCAAGCAATTATAGGCCGCGTTCGATTGAATCAATTCTATAGAATATGGAATTTAAAAGACTAGATATCTCCGTTTCCAAAAGTGTCCACTTTGGAGACCGGTTTGTAAAACCTTGGTTTTCAGAAATAAAGACCTCCGTTTCCCATCGTTTTAATGTAGACTATTTCCATTTCTGGAAATGGAATATTGTGAGCGGGCAGTCAATTGAATACAGCCAAGAGACCATGCATATAAGGGACAGAGAGGGAGTCTCGCGCTTAATTTTAAGAAACACTGGAAGTGGCAGACGCCAATGAAAACATATTCCCGGCATTCCTGAGAAATAAACAAGGCAGTGCGAAAGAAAAGTGGTACGTATCTCGTCTTTTCTCCTTTTTCTTGAATCTATAGCTACATGTGTACCAGAAATAAATTTTCATTTGCGTCCACAACTTCCGTGTTTCTAAAAATTGAATTAGTACAATTAAGATATCCCAAGGATAGCGCGAGACTCTCTTATGCTCTCTTGACACAACCTACTAGCTTTATAAACATCATTCTCGATTGAAATAATTGACAAAGTTAGTATGAATTTCACCTACTAGCATATTTCAACTAGACGGTAATTAACTTGAACTGAAGAATATATAATTCACAAAATTAAGAGAGACTAAGGTAAGAGAAGGATAATAATAATAATCATCACAAGTTTCTATGTAAATGAAAAGCCCTTTGCACCGTATTTAAGGGCAGTATCGAAGGCCCTTTTAAATGGAAGGTATTCTTCATGTATTGTTGGTATTGTTAATGCCAAAAAACACGTTTGTGCCATTGGTAACGTGACTTCTCCATGATCAAATTTCACCAATAGAGCTCCTTCTTTTGAAGGAATTTTGGCACCCCCTGTCCAAAAACAGCACAGGTCAACCAGTTTGAGTTCCCCTGAAATTAGGATGAAAATAAATAAGAAATGTATTATGTCAGGGGGCTCCTGATTATGTATAATGAGTGGGAGGGCCGGACAGGGAAAATATTTGGCTCGAGGTCATGGCCGTACGGAACGAGCGCAGGATGCATCCTAACCTTTTTTTTGATGATTCCAAAGCATCGATGTATGTATTGAAGAATTGTGCCGCGCGCTGGTGTTTGTCATTTTCTTCTTCCTTCTTGTCAAATGATATGGCCACTTTGAGCTCATTAACTGACAAAGCCCGTTTTTCCTCAGAGGGGAATAGCACTTCACAAACTGATGGATGTTGTTGAATGAATGAGTGCAAGGACACTTCTTCCATCCCTACAGGATATAAACAATAATAACTTACACAACACCATAAATGCATGTTTCCTGTAAAAAAGTATGGCATATAAAAATCAGCTGTAAGTAAGTAAGAAACTGGATGGTTTCAAACGGGAAATGAACCGGCCTAATGATTTGTTATTTGCTATATTTAGTAAATAAGTCAGCCCAGAAGAGTTTTTATTAATTGGATACATGTCTGCTGTATGCTGTATATGTCTGTTTGACAATGAAATGTCATCTGATTTTAAATATGTTCTCACCTTGAGCTATGTCATCCAGCTCTAGTCTACGTTTGTCAATAACATTATAAAAGATTAATCCCTCAATGATGGCTTGTCGTTGGCTATATAGCTTGTCAGGATCAATTCCTGCTTCATACATATATGGTTCAAGGGCACTTTTTATCTCTGGAGTAGGGATGGCATCTTTTGGCAGTTCATCCAACTGAGATGTAAAAAAGTAGCGTCATTAATACACACTGAATACAAAACCACTAGCAGCTAGCAATATACAACCTGCCCTCAATACCCTGCCAGTCAAAATCCGTAATTGTTTACTGATATATCAGTTCCATTTCCATGGCAACCAACACAACAGCAGATTATTGTAAAAGTGGCCACATCTTCAACATTTTGGCGAATTTGAAAATTTCCTAAATTCATTTTATAGTCCAAGTTGTGAACTCTAAATAAATATTAAATTCAAGTAAGGCATTACATACGAATCATACCTGTGAAATCAGTTCACGAAGCTCCAAGTCTGGCAAATCTCTGACAGATATCGGTGGAGGCACCTCTGTTTCCTTTCCGAATGTCCAGTAGTGAACAACGGCAGCGGACAAACCACAGAAACTACTTCCACCATGTAGTGCAGAATGGCCAAGTATTCTGCCAACAGCTTTGAATGCACCACTCAACCGTAAGGAACGATCGTATATTGGGAGACGATGATCCTGTTCGCCCTCCAAGAAAATAAGAGGTTTACTTCTGCTTGGTATTCCCTCGTCAACTACTTTCAAGGCACTAGTCAGAAACTCTCTTACGGGTCCACTGCCCACACCATCTTCATCTTCAAACCTTACTCGTGGGACAGCTCTTAGGTTTAATGCAGGATTCTTATACGCACCAAAAATATCTTTGCGCAGATCTTCAATTCCGTCTAGTCTGCAAACGCGGAAAAGTTGGCGAGAGGAGGTTTTGTCAACTGTATCTTTTTGAAATCTCTCTAAGAGGTATTGTGGGGAAGGATCAAAGGCAGGCTCCATAAGATCTTCATCCCCGGCGTCATCTTCATCTGGAGCCTCGTCAAGAACTTCAATTTCAGGCACAGTTTCTTCTACTACGTCTAAGTCTACGTCTACCGCGGATTTGTGTGATGTGTCGACAGCTGAAAAACATAAAGAACTTTCCCTATACATCTTTTCCGGGAGAAGTGAAAGGCATCTTAAAACTCTTTAAACTGTTCATATGAACAGTAATTAAAGTACCCTGCGAGGAGTTTTTTTTTTTTCTACTCGCCCATGAGGAACCCCTGCTCGCAGGGTATAATTAAAGGGACATGCAAAAGTGTTCGATTTGTAATTATTGGCTGATTTCCAGCTCATGCAGTCCGCTAAGCTGTTATAAAGAGTAATGTTGGGGTCAAAACGCCATATATTGGCCATCATGCTTTAGGCCGGCTTCTTCGCGATACAAATTTGCACGCCAATGTAATGGAGATAATCTCACAGGAATATTCAATTAGACTAGAGAGAAATGGGGAATGTCTTACCAAGTAACTGATTTGCTGCAGCATCTATATCTCCATTCGAAACAGAGAATGCCGTCTGGATTTCCTCTGTAGAGGCACTTGGCAACAGCTCTCGCAGAGCGTCTTTATCACCAATCATTGTTTTTTGTTTCTATAATAATAATAATAATAATAATAATAATAATAATAATAATAATAATAATAATAATAATAATAATAATAATAATAATAATAATAATAATAATAATAATAATAATAATAATAATAATTCAGACATGATTTGTTTCTTCTACGTATTTATTTATTTTTCCGAGCTTTCGGGCTCTTGGCCCATCATCAGGGACGAAAGGAAAAAATAACGAATTTTTTCACATGGCGTGGAAAAACAAATAAAACAACAAAAACGGCGTAGCGCGCGCGCTCACAATAGAATGCGCTCGAGCAAAATAACAATACATGGTGGAATAAATGAAAGATAGAACAAATAAATTACAAAAATAATGATAACTATCGGTGCAAAAGAGGGAAATACGTGTTAGGCAAGGTTCTGCCACAGTCTCTGTTAAACAGTGCCTGATTGTTTCTAGCTATAAACCAAGCCTCGGTCCATCTTCTCTTCACCCAGTTGTTTTCACTCGCCAGAACTCTTGTATCTTCCCATGCTATGTTGTGGTTGAGGGCATTTGCGTGCTGGGCCAGAGCGGAGGCATCAGTCTTTGCAAGCCTCACGCTCGCCTTGTGTTCTTTGCGTCTGGTGTCTAATGATCTTTTAGTCTCGCCCACATACACTGCTGTACAATCCTCGCATGGTATTTCGTACACCACTCCATCACCACCACTTTATTTGTGGGGGTCCGGGAGCATTGGTATTCACACTCACCTTTGCATCTGGTGTTGAGCTCGAGTGGGCCTCCTCTAAATGGCTCCGCATTTCTTCTAGTGCGATGCTTGAGCCACATTTTAAACATGGCACATAAGCATCCCAGCACTCTATCTAAAGCAATTAATAAGATAAGGAAAAAATAATAATTAAAAACAGAACTGTAACAATGATAATTTTAAAATCTGAAATAACTGACATAAAAATAACTGTGACGTAAATCGCAATAGAACAAAAAAGTCAAAAACAACCGCGGTATGCATAGTAAATTTAACTTAGCCTGCGTAGCCTGGCCCTCTACTTTCCTATCCCCTCCCCCTCCCCTTAGAGCCAGGCTATACACAGGCTAATAAACTAGCTACTCTGATCAGTTCCCCTCCCCTCCCCCAGAACCTGTGAGAGGCATGATAGTATCAACCCAGTATCGTCCCGGGGGGGGAGGGGTACCGCCGGAAATTTGGGATAAGGGTGTGCCCCCGGGATGTCGAAACCCTGACCCTATTTAAGGATAAAATCCTTTCCAAGGATTTGTAACTGAAATATAGACCGAATTTCAGGAAAATGTTAATAGTATTCCTTTGGAAATCGCTAATATCAGAAGTACATACGCTGGCTGTTACGCAAAGCGGATTTTTTAGTCAAAAGTTAAAAAGTGTCCCCAATTTAAAGATCGAATATTCTATTTTATGGTGAAAAAGCAAAATACGGTACCCAATTTAAGGATCTGGAGGTTCAAAAACCATACCCTATTCGTGGACACATACCTATATAGCATATATATATATGGGAGTGCCCCTCCCCCCGGAGTGCCCCCCCCCCCCCCCCCGGAGTGCCCCCTTCCCCGGAGTATCGTTCATTCACGTCATCATCATTTTCACCGGCAAAAAAATCATATATATATCACCTCGTCATGATCACTGGATGGCGAATTATCATCTTCTAATTCCAGGCTCTCTTGCAGCGGACGAATATATATCTTCGATTGCCCACATACATCCTTCAATCTACTTGGATTGTACGGGGGCTTCAGTGGGTGGAAGCCAGCTTCCTCGCCTGTTCGCTGATGTAACATCAGCTCAAACCCCCCCTCCAGGCAATTTAGCTTCGGAAATTGGAGATGGTATGGTTATGGCTCTGGTTGAGCTCTAACGTCACACTCCCATCTCCAAGGCCACTGTTATTGAGCATTGTTCGTTCTTTTACAGTTGTTGGCCGTCTTTCGTCATTACATTTGGACAAGCAAAAAAACTTCAGCGTTATTTGGGCAGGCCTTTTACCCGCCTTGGTATTCAGTCTTCCTGGTCTTCCTGCCGTTGACCGTGCGGCATATGCAGGGCCAGCAGAGCTGCGGTACGACCACAGGCGCTTGTGTTCCGCTACGGCCGCAGAAGATGTTATAAGGCCCGATGGCCCAGGCTTAGGATCAGTTTGTACGGCACTGCTTGAAGCTTGATCTGAACTGCTTGAAGCTTTATGATTAAAAACCAAAAGAGTATATAACATATATATGATTAAAGAACCGAAATATACTACCACAACTCTGGTTTACACTGAAATAAGAATATCCTTTCGAGTATTAAACAATGATTTTACAATACATTGAAAGTAATTCACACAGCGTTTTATACTTACATGGATTTCCGCTCAACTTATTGGCTACTCTAAGTAGCGTATCTTTCACTTCTTTGAGATCCTTAGCATCCATGAAACTGATCAAATAGTCCGGCGAAATACGTAGGCTAATAGCACGTGGGATATTACGGCGTCCGCAGAGAGATCGAGAAAGGTCACAGCCATACAGCGCGGGTTAATGATTTGTCAAGCATTCAAAGGTGAAATACGATTCACTCTGCTACCCGATACTCAAGAAGAATTCTAAAACGTGCATATAATTGACTGATGAATTTTGGCGGACGATTTGGTTTTCATTGAATGCATATTAATTTTGTTATAAAAATATAATTTTTAGGACTTTGAAAATACAACTCACAATACAAAGGATTGTTTTTTAAAACTATTTTAAAGTATCAATGTCGAAGGTTACATAGGCCCCGGGCATATACCATCAAATTGTAAAACAACAATGACGAATACAAATGTAA
>JAUJYZ010000223.1:145000-151709 GCA_033675265.1 Actinostola sp. cb2023
TTTACTGGGATATCTTAAATTCACTAAATCTATTTTTTAGAATTCGGACGCCAATGGAAACATACTCACGGCTTCATGAGAAATAAACAAGGCAATGCGAAAGAAAAATGGTATCTCCTCTTTTCTCTTTTTTCTTTAACCTATAGCTACATCATATTGTGTATAAATTGACATTTTTGGCTTGATTTTTGTCATTTTTCGCATTTTCAGTTATTCTCGCGCGCGCACTTTACAAATCACACCACCAACAGCTGCGCGCGCACTATCAGGACATTTAAAATGAAGAAATTAAAAACACCCTGCTCAAAACGTGTTTCAAACCACTTTAAGTGTTGTAAAACTACATATTGTGTTAAATAATATATACATAACTTGTAATATATTAGCGCTACACAGCTCCACTGACAGAGTCTATTGGTACCGGAAATATGTTTCCTTTGGCGTCCGTCACTTCGTGTTTCTAAAAAAAAAAAGATTTAGTGAAATTAAGATATCCCAAGGGCATGACCGCGAGACTCCCTCTCTGTCCCTTATGCTCTCTTGGTGTATCTTATGTAAGCGCGCCTTTCAGGGAAAGACGGTTACACACAGAAATTAGATCTTGGTTTTGTTTCTTCTTTACTCTTCTTCACAAGTTGTTTTACATCAAGAGAATATTGAGTCTAAGCTGGATCTGAGTGAGTTCTACTGTGTAACAACCTTTATAGAAGTCCATTGCATGCTGGGATTGAACAGGAATAATCACAGGTAGCCCAAGCTCTACTCATGGCAGCTTTGCCAATCAGTTTGATTGAAAAACCTAAAAACACAATTTCTCTGAAAATTCTGAATAAAGTTCACTAAAACAAACACAGTGTGTTTTACTACATATTCTTCACATCTGGAGTGAATTTCAGCTCATTTTAATCATTTTGGGTATTTGTTTTCCCCTCATATGTATACTGTGACAAGGTAGGAATCAAAGCACGAAAAAAACGAATTCAAACGGCCACAAATTCAAGCGTTTATTTCTCCAAAAAAGGTTTACATCCAAAATTGAAACTCATCACAGCTTGAATAGACAATATATACATCTGAATATCCCCAAAACATAACCCTACCTCTTTCCACGAATTTAGAAATGATCCCCAAACACGAAAATCCACCGTTTGAAAATCATCAAAACAGGCGTGACCTAAAAAAAGTCGGGGACAGCAGTGACAAAAACACGCCTCACCGGGCGTAGGGAAGGGTAAAATGTAGTGTCGAATGCGTTCACCCCCTACCCGCTAAGGCGAAACCATTTTAGGTTAAAAAGTCGGTTGAAAACGGTTGAAAGACAATGACACGTCAAAGTTTCGCCTTAGCGGGTAGGGGGTGATGAACGCGTTCGACACTACATTTTACCCTTTCCCTACGCCCGGTGAGGTGTATTTTGTCACTCATTCCCAGTTCTTTTACCGTTTCTGTCCCCGACTTTTTTAGGTCACGCCTGTTTTTGATGATTTTCAACGGTGGATTTTCGTGTTTGGAGATCATTTCTAAATTCGTGGGTTATGTTTTGGGGATATTCAGATGTATATATTGTATATTTAAGCTGTGATGAGTTTCAATTTTTGGAAGTAAACCTTTTTTGGAGAAATAAACGCTTGAATTTGTGGCCGTTTGAATTCGTTTTTTCGTGCTTTGATTCCTACCTTGTCACAGTATACATATGAGGGGAAAACAAATACCCAAAATGATTAAAATGAGCTGAAATTCACTCCAGATGTGAAGAATATATAGTAAAACACACTGTGTTTGTTTTAGTGAACTTTATTCAGAATTTTCAGAGAAATTGTGTTTTTAGGTTTTTTTCAATCAAACTGATTGGCAAAGCTACCATGAGTAGAGCTTGGGCTACCTGTGGAATAATCAGTCAATCACAGTGTGCACGTGAGACTAACTCGAACTACTATTGGTTGCTATGCAGTAGAGTCAACTGATTATAACTAGTAAACACTAGCTAAAATAGGTTCTCAATAAAAAGTGTAAGTTATCAGCTTAGATTCGTTTATAAACTAAGATAGATGTATGGAAAAAGTTGTTTCTAACACAGCTATGTAAAAATACATTGCAAAGTATGTACGGTGAATGGAGTTTTTCAGGGGTAAATTTGAGAAAAGGTGTGAACACGTAGTTCGCCCAATATTCAGGATGGGAGGAGTTTTAGTTACTCGTAGAGGCAACCAACTCATTGCGTATGGCGCCATGCATGCTGCTCTATTTAAGAACTTTTAATCTGTCATCTATTACACATTCTTAACTTGCTAGTTTCCTTGCTCGCGCATATTGTCCTTTTTGTTTTTTTTTGTTTTTGTTTTTGTTTGTTGTTTTTGTTTTTGTTTGCGCGCGCTATTTGTTTTCAACGTAATAGCCGTTAGTTTTGACGAATTACTACCATTTTACACCCTGAAGATGGACCATGTGTCCCAGAGAAGGTTGAGCATTCATCACGTGACTTAATCGACCAATCACATTTGCCGTATTTCTGCGTTCACGGCCATTTAATTTTCATTGCAAGGAAAAACATACAAAGTATTTTTCAGTAAAATAGGACGAAAAACGCAATCTAAAGCTTAGAAAAGAAGTAAACAAGGAGAAATGACTCGAAGCCATGAACCCATGGAATCTCAAACCAGGTAAGGAAGTATTTCATGTTTTATGCTTGATTGAACTCATTGATATGAAAATGTCGCCACAACACTTGTAGAAATGACTGAAGACAAAAGACCTCTTATCATCGCTAAACCAACATAGTTATAGACACAAAAACATTTGCAATATAAAGATGAGTAATCAGTGATGCAGAAAAGTCCATCCCACCCCATCCCACCTCTTACCGTTTGCAAGTTATACGCCGTTGAAGTTTGACAACAACTTAGCCAAACAGCGCCATTTTTTACTCGCCCATTTTGAATTCGTGGCGATGTGAAGTTTTACGATACTCCGATATAAAAAGTGTAAAAACTTAATAATATGTCCTGTTTTTATATCACTGTCGTGTGTTATATTTACGTAGCAGTGAGGTATATGGTATTTTATGCATTGTTTTGCCCTTGGTCAACTATAAGAATTGAAAGATCTTGTCAAATATGTGGCACTCTACCTTGAAAACAATGTGTGTGGCCAATTCACACAAGAATGAATACTTTTTGGGAGCAATGCTCAAAAGCTGTGTCTCAAACTGGATGGGGAATATATATAATCGATCCGGTAATTATTATAACCTGCAGCCAGTGTATGGCAATATATTTTATTGATCCATGAAATTAAATTAATTTTATCTGGTTTTGATTTAAGGGGCTGCCTGTTGTGACAAGGTAATCAGAGTTCTTAAACCAAAATTCCCAACTTTGGAATATGCAGAGAGAAGGAATATGGCATTCTCTATTTTCTCATAGCACATCAAATGCTTTGCGCCTTGGGGGGTAATACAAAAAGAAAATGGGGCTTTCTGTCAACCATGTAATTATGCAATGTTCACCATTTTCTTTTGTAATTACCCCCCAAGGCGCAAAGCATTATGCATGGGGTCACACTCCATATCGTTCACCACCAAATCCCCCCCGCCCCTCCCCTCCTCAACTTATAAATTTAAAGAGTAGACCCAGAGGAAGGGGGGTCACAGGCACCCTGTGACCTCCCCTGCCTACAGCCCCTGTTATGTGCTATGAGAAAGTAGTAGAATTGACTATGTGAATGATGAAGATGTAAAAGTTGGTAAGGGCCAGCCACCAAACCATTCACCTTGGATGTTTACTGTACATAAAATTATGCATAACAATCTCTACAAATTGTTCCAGCACAATTGTACATAATGCAGTAGCAAGGCCTTCATGTAATGGGACATGGACCTAAAAAAAGAAATATGTAAATATTATTATTAATTTTTATGATAGGTTATGGAATAGTATTAATTATAAAATGACACTCAGCAAACCACTTGCTGGCCGAAAGACTTTATTATTAATGTTTTCATAACAGTCTTTGACCAGCAAGTGATTCTCCAATGTCATTTTATATTCCATAACCTAGATCATTCATTGATTGACGTCGCGTCTTGTATCATATTGATCCTGCTCGCTCGTGGCATGGTTGTTGGTGTCAATTCTATATCTGGGCAGCCTATTGTTTAATATATAAATATAAAACTGTAATATAAATATACATAGACAGTCGGCATAATGTCCCGTGGAAACAGTACTAACTTATTAATTACTGAAATAGCAACTGATGAAAACCAATAGCAAAACAATTAGATAATAACACTTTTAGTACTAATTTGTATATGTAGTTATTTAGCGGACCATATGGACTGCACTCTATAGATTGTATAATAATATATATAATTTTAAATATATTTTATTTTTATATAGTAAATATAAATTTATATACGCTTTAACAGAATACAACAGTCTGTAATAGATGAAAGAAAATAAATATGAGTTTCATTTTTCATGCAAATGTGATTTTAATGTTCTCTTGTATATAGAAGTGCATGTACAAGAGACTTATCATCCTAGTTTTCAATTGCATTTTTTCTAGACTCAAACTTCATTAATAATTTCATGAGCTAATTATTGGTCCAAGAATAATCAGGGTTTGTCAATTATCGGTCACTATGCCTTTGCCCTCCGTAGTTTTAAACCCTGATAAAACACTCCATGCTCGGTTTTATTAAACAGTACATAAACATGCCAGTCCCCTACTTTCATATACTGCACTGTAGTAGTTTTCAAGTATATAAATAAACTGGTACCAAATGAACTACAAACTACATTGTACTGACCTATTAAAAAAGTGGCTCCTTCGGGTACCGCAAACCTTTGTATTCTGTGTTATGCTTGAGCGTTCTGATTGTATATTACTTGGACTTCAAAATCGTTGTTTCCTATTGAATTCGCCATATGTACAATGTCTGGTCACACATTAGTTGAAATGGCCTAGTAAAAGTAGTGAGCATAAAAAGTAGTATACTAATTCCATAACTGAGACTTTGGTAAAATCAACTCTTGCATGACTGTACTACTAGTGGCCTATATGGCTCTAAGGTCAGAATGACATCCACACAAAGGCATGGTAGTATGTGGATCATACGGTTCTCATAGTAATGTTAGTGTTGCTCGAACACCGGGGGCGGGGGGGGGGACAGGTATCGAGGTATTTGGCTCGCTGGATATGGTATTGGTTTTATCGCTTTTGGTCTTAGATATCTGGTATGCTTTCGATCAGCCGCTAAATTGTCTTGAATAGAGGTCCTGTAATTCTGACATGGATTGTAAATTTCAGTTTTTGAAAATCTTAAACTTCCTTAATCGTATAGTAGGATTACTACTTAACTAGTAACACTTAAGTTGTCAATGAACTGTCCTAAAATAGGGTTAGTTAGTATTTTTGTCCTCGATTCTTAGTATTAGAAACAAATTTTTGCGCTGACTTATTGAATCAGGGTCGGGTTTATGGAGCCCACAGGCGTGAACAACCGCCTATTATCAAAAGGCCCAAACCAAGTCAACCCCAACCCCAGCGTCCCCCTCCCCGCACCACCCTGGGTGTGCGCACCACTCCTTCCTGTAGAATTCCAGAAAACCTATAATGTCAATAATTCAAGAAATATATACGTCATCTTAGAGAAAAATATTATTTAATTCCATTTGAAATGGTATCAACTAATTGAAGGTATCTTTTAAAAAGGGGTCCAGTGAAGGTTCTGTGTGAAAAACACCTTATACATTGTATCGTATAAACTACAGTGGAAGGCTTGACTGGCAAACACAGTAGAATGAATCTCAATGACAAAACGACAGTACTTCACTTTATATTCGACAGATCTATTAACGGGAAGTTAAGCACCTTTTAATAACTTTTTAAAATCGTAGAGGATTGATTGTAGAGAGGCTCTAAAATGGTTTTTCAATGGTTGCGACGTAAAAAAAACAAGATAATGATGCTAAATATGCAGTGCTTACCTCGATGTTATAACAATTGATTACTTGAATATGATTACAGCAGCTCCACCCCCCCCCCCCCCCGCCCCCCCTACCCCCCCCAAACCCCCCCCCCCAGCCAGCAGGGAAGCTTGGGGGAAAAGTCAGTTCTCTGACTACTCCTTCTCAAGTCTGGAAACAAAACAATTTCGTCGTTCACGGAATGTACCAACTGAAAAATCTACGCTATGTAGGTTATCAAATGAGTTGAATATAGTTTGAAGAAAATCACACAAAACGTTTCCCCAGTATGGGCAGCCATTATATTTTATATGCAAAGCCAAAGGACCGCGATACGGATCGTAACCGGGGACACTAGTACATTCATAAGAAATAACTCCTCGCTATCGTTTTTAGAACGAAGCCTATTACGATAGAACGAAACTAGCACAGATTACAATAAAGGTTTACGGTACTCGAAGAAGGGAGAGCCGATTATATACAAACTGAGACATCCTCACTCTACCGCGACCAAGCTCAAGTGAGCACAAATCACTTTTTGGTCCACAATCCCTTGCGGGCCTCGCTCAACCTCATCTGATGTGTCCGAAAGCTTGGTTTTAAAATAAAAAATATTTGGTTGAAGAAACGAACAAACTCATAATGAGCAGGTTGTTTAAGAGGAAAACGTCGTGATACTAATCTACAGTGTTATTCATATCAAACTTATGTTATACAAAAGGTCATTGTTCACATATGCA
>JAUJYZ010000320.1:0-100000 GCA_033675265.1 Actinostola sp. cb2023
TGATGATGATAAGGGTGGTGGTGATGATGATGATAAGGGTGGTGGTGATGATGATGATAAGGGTGGTGGTGATGATGATGATAAGGGTGGTTGGTGGTGATGATGATGATAAGGGTGGTGATGATGATGATGATGATGATGATAAGGGTGGTGGTGATGATGATGATAAGAGTGGTGATGATGATGATGATAAGAGTGATGATGATGATAAGGGTGGTGGTGATGATAAGGGTGGTGGTGATGATGATGATAAGGGTGGTGGTGATGATGATGATAAGGGTGGTGGTGATGATGATGATAAGGGTGGTGATGATGATGATGATAAGGGTGCCGGGTAGCTTCCTCCGCAGGCAACTCCAACTTCCTGTGTAACAGAAGAAGGCGCAAAAGTCCCTTTCTCACCACATGAATCCCGTCCTAGCGAATCCCGTCCGTATCGGTAGCGAGTTGCATGCCGGATGTTGATGATGATAGCGGTGATGATGATAGCGGTGATGATAATCACCCAAGAAAGTTCCGAAGATCAACATACAAATAATGAAATGAAAACATTGTTCAGTCTATAAAGTCACTTGTTTTCTCTTCGCTTTATTCTCTGCTTCCGTCAGATCGACAACTCATTCAGAACAAGTACAGTTGTTATTTTAGCAGCGACGAACGAAGGAAACAAAATAGAAAAAACAAACGAGTCAGTTGGAAATAGCCGCAGGCTTCATTTGTAAACGTTTTGTTCCGTCTTCGTGTTTCACGAATTGAAAGAAAGACGATCAATTAACATCGTGTTTTAAGTGAAAAGACAGACATCTGGGTTGAACTTTTCCAGTTTTAAAACCGCTTCAGTTTTAGAAAAAAAACACACACTGACTTTTTAGTTTGACAGACATGTTTCGGTAGTACATCTACCATCGTCAGTGTGAAGTGGGACAGATTTACAGGATACCGAGGGATATAAATAACAAACGAATTAGAATAGTGAGCCATGGGAATTATACAAGGTTCAGTTTAATTGAATCAACCGAATTCACATTTAAGATATAAAGTCGTTGAATTTGAAGTAAGAATCGGGAAACTAGCGAGTACACTAGTATGGGCTGCGTCGGTGTATACTCAGGGCCGTACACAGCACAGGGGCAGGGGGGAGGGGCAACTGCCCCCCCCCCCTAGCGTCCCCCCCCTAGCAGGGCGAAAAAGATACCAAAAAGTACTGAGAACTGTACTTTATTTATTTTTTTGCTGTTACTACGTACTGCCCCCCCCCCCCCCCCCCCCCCCTTGGATTTTGGGTTATGTACGGCCCTGATACTGAATGATAAATTCAATGGTTAAAGCAAATCTATAACTCCTACGAAGGGTTAAGGTTCGAAACGCCAGTAAAGTTAAGTACTCTTTTTTACGGGTACGGGTTTTGTTTCCAAAATGCTTTGGTCCATTTTTTGCGTCTATGTTGAGAAAATGCGCGCGACCTCTTGAACGAAAACCTATTCGTTCATTGTTATCTGACTCATACATGTATTTTGCTATTCTTGACGTTTTGGATAACGAGGAACAAAAAGTACCAAGTTTACGGTAAACCGTGGAACGTTTCCCAGTTCCGTGTGCCGAATAAATATATTGAATTCGTTTCGTAATTTAGTCATTATAAAACGCCTTTAAAATATTTCCGTGTTTTTCAAAACATTTTCTTCTCATCATTAATTTAGAATGGAGGTTAAGTTCTTTGCCTTTCGTTCGCCGAATAAGACCCCATACATGATTCTATCATTGATACTCTATACGATCGATATCACAACCACTTGAAAACACTGACAAAGAGTTGTAATTAGTAAAGTAGTGGGAAAAACTTTTTATAATTGCCATAGGTATCCCCGTGCTGGTTCCATGGCAACGGTTCAACCCACGCAGAATGTAGATATAGCATATAATATTTAGAATACGAAGCCGTTATGTTCCTTTGAAATAGACGAAAAGACAGTAGATCACGTCTTGCTATAGTGGCTACTGGGACAATAGATGGCTGGTGGCAGTTTAAACAACTCCTGTGAACGGTTTTAAACTGGGGAGAATTTATTCCGATAACAAGCGTCGATAGTCCAAACGCTCAGTCTGTGTTCATTATTAGAACGTCTTTTGACGACTTGACACCGGGAACGGAAAGGAAGAGAGAGAAAGAAAGAAAGACAGAAAGGGATGGAGGAGGGAAGGAATAAGAACTGAAGAAAAAAAGGAAGGAAGGAAGGAGGAAGGACTGAATAAGAAACAAGGAAAAAAAAATGGAAGGAAGGTAGCTAGGAAAAGAAGAAAGTGAGAATGATCTTGGACACGGACCGCAAAGGATTCTGGATGTAATTCAAATTTGCGCATAAACCAATTTTTCAAAGCTGTTACAACTGAAGTTCATAATAAAACATATTTCACTTCATTTGCCATACAATAGAGCACGCTTTTCCGATATCAGCTGCAGGGTTAACATTGTTGTTGATATCCGTTTCCTGAACATGTGAACGTAGCTTGTTTATGTTCTTCACTGATTCAATTTTCACCAAAAGGCATGCAAACCATACACTTTGATTGGACACAATAGTTTCACCAATACTGGTAATTTACACAGGTAAAGAGCAAGCGCGCGCAAGGTATAATAAATTCAGTGTAAATTTCGTGTAAATTCCGGGTTTTGGACATTTATACACTGACACAGAATTTACACAGAATTTAAACCGCGCCCAAGAGCGGGTGCGTTCGGTTGTTTTTCCGGTAAAGGAGGTCAGGAAACAAGGCTATTGAAATACTCGCGGGGTTTCAACGACGGAGAAATCCAAAACTCAGAAACGACACTTGGCATGACATATATCATGTATACTCTCCATGGAAACACGCCATGTAGTCTGCCATCAATAGGATCCTAAGATTCAGTTAAAGTCGTTGATGGCATCGAGATCATTATCGTTGTGGTACTTAACTTAGGCGCGTGCCACTCCTAATGGTACTTCCTGAACAGATGCTCTGAATAGGTCACACGTGGTGCGGCGATGACATTAGCCAGAACCAAGACACTAGTTATGGCTAGGGTTGGTTGTACGAGCAAAACGTTGGGAGACTTGGGCCGGGTAGCACTGAAGGCCATTATAGCTGTTGACGACCAGGCCCCCGTCTGATATGGCCCCAAAATTTTTGAAGTTCAATGGCGGTTTCTTCTCTCTACACCCGACTTGGTGGTCGGATTGTGAAGGTTTTGGACGTACTACAGACACTACACAACGTATTAAGGATCGCCAATTATGAAATTAAATTGCTTTTACGACCAGACATGTAGAAGAATTTAGTTAAAATTTGATCCATCGGGAAGGGTCGAGTTTTTGATTGTGTCCGTAGATGAAACTGCTGAAAACCTGTGTTTGATGAACCACTTAGTTTTAAATACATGCAACGCTTTGGCCGTTCAAACACACTCCCCACAAAACCAAAGGACAGTTCGTTGGCACTTGTTGGCGCTATTCAAGTAGTTTTTGTGCTCTGGACGTGAGTCAAATGTAAACGACGTTCACACCACAAGTCACCCAATAAGAAGAGAGGATACGTACAACTGACAACTCACACCACAAGTCACCCAATAAGAAGAGAGGATACGTACAACTGAGTAGTAAATGAAATTAAATGGACATGTGTGCGGTTGCTTCGTGTGGTTGGTTATTGGTTCTGACTAAATGTTTCCGTTCAGACCAAAGTCGGCCATTAATTGATTGTCGCTGCTTCATTCTCTCTTACTCCGTTTTGAAAACCTAATGGCTTACATTTTTTGGAATGAAAAACTATCATGAAACCCGGTTCGTAAAAGGTTGAGTCTCCATCCCGCGTTTATGATTCCGCTTTCGTCCCGCGTTTGCGATCCTCCGTTCCGCGTTTGCGATCCTCCGTCCCGCGTTTGCGATCCTCCGTCCCGCGTTTGTGATTCTTCCTTTCCGCGTTTGTGATCCTCCGTCCCGCGTTTGTGATCCTTCGTCCAGCTTTTGTGATTCTTTCTTTAAGCGCTTGCGATCCTCCGTCCCCCGTTTGTGATCCTTCGTCCCACGTTAATAAATGATTCTTTCGTCCCGCGTTTGCGATCTTCCGTCCCGCGTTTGCGATCCTCCGTCCCGCGTTTGCGATCCTCCGTCCCGCGTTTGCGATCCTTCGTCTCGCGTTTGTGACCCTTCGTCCCACGTTTATAAATGATTCTTTCGTCCCGTGTTTGTGATCCTGGGTCCCGCGTTTGCGATCCTTCGTCCCACGTTTATAAATGATTCTTTCGTCCCGCGTTTGTGATCTCCGTCCCACGTTTGTGATCCTCGGTCCCGCGTTTGTGATCCTCCATCCCGCGTTTATAAATGATTCTTTCGTCCCGCGTTTGTGATCCTCCGCTCCGCGTTTGTGATCCTCGGTCCCGCGTTTGTGATCCTCCGTCCCGCGTTTGTGATCCTCGGTCCCGCGTTTGTGATCCCTCTTCCCGCGTTTAGATAGATAGATCGTTTATTGAATAAGTTATATAACAGAAACGACTCTGAATTGCGTGACTCAGTTTAATTTATAGATTAAAAATAATAATAATACTTTAATCACTTATATTGCGCAAATATTAACCTAATAATATGATCCTTCGTTCCATGTTTGAGTGATCTCCATTCCTTGTTTATGAGCCGTCGTCCCGGGTGTTAGCCTTCTATGCGGACGTTGCGCGCATCGTGTGGATGCTACCCGCGTGTATGATCCTTCACCATCCCACGTTGGTTATCCCCCCTTACCGATTTACTTCTCCCGTCCCGCAACTTTTTTTGTCACCCTGAACCCTAATCCACCAGTCTACTAAAAACCATTTCTATGATCTCTAAATCCTGGATTTTATATTTCAGCTGTGAGATCCATAAGTTTTTGGGATCCCTTTGGCGGACGCCATTTTGATTTGCGACCGTAAAGCATCATTGTTACAAAAATACTCATCCCAGTGGTGCACGCCGGGAAGACCCTCTTTCCTTCTTATTGCCATCATGGTTAGTATAGAAATATTCCATCGACAATCCAACTCATCCAGAAATAAATCTCATATTTATGACTTCAGCTCTTATAATCGAGGAAAGTACAATCATTAAACTATCGTTTCGCGTTGTTATTTTTAGGCTCGTGGCCCGAAGAAGCACCTTAAGCGTATCAATGCTCCCAAGCATTGGATGTTGGATAAATTGTCTGGGCGATTTGTAAGTGTATATTCTATTCTATTAAAATTTATTTATATGGCTTTGTATTGATCTTACTACCGTAGTATATATATCTAGACATATAGTACCTTCGCATGTCTGGCTGATTCGTGAAATCGTCAAAATATTCTCAATAATTCATCGTAGTTAGTGAAATTGTATTGCCATTTTACTTTAGATTGAGTTTCGAGGATTCTAACTTTTATAGAAGTACAAATTCATGTCATTAATAGAAGATGGATATCTTCAGCTGTCATCATGTCTGAAAACATGTATGCTAACGAAGTAAAATCCATCTCAGATCTTGCATATTTACAACTGTATAATATAAAAAAGTCTATTTACAATGTATATTTTGCATACATGTACATGATTTGACCTATATAGCACCGTTTTATGTGCTTTAACAGTTTCAAACTTCACTTATAATACACAAAGTTCCAGTATAAAAGGACGCTGCCCAGGGGTACAACAATAAATGTTTAATCAATCACTGTTAGTTGCATATTAATGTACATATTCATGTAGTGATACAAAGATTAATTAACAACGTTATTGTCTTACCCCTGGACAGGCTCCTTTTATACTGGAACTTCGTGTTTAATCAACTTGCTATTATCTGTTAATATCAGAAGAACTTGGAGACGTTGACACACATTTCGCATTTTGTTGACATGCGGCAGAATTCCGCCTGGTGCCACTAAGAACCATGCTAACAGTACCATGCTTGTTGTGTAACATTGCAGGCACCACGTCCATCCCAAGGTCCACACAAGTTGCGTGAATCCCTTCCCCTAATTGTATTCCTCCGTAATCGTCTCAAATATGCTTTGAACTATGAGGAAGTGAAGAAGATTGTCAAGCAAAGACTGATCAAGATTGATGGAAAAGTTCGAACTGACGTCACCTTCCCTGCTGGTTTTATGGGTAGGTAGCCACATGTAGACTCGTAGGGTTTCTTGTGTATTATTGATGGCACTCTCAACTGAAGGAGTCCTTGCAAAAACCATGACTTGTGACCAAAATCCAAATTCTCGTTTGGAATTCAAAGAGTCTAGGGGAGAATTCATGTTTGATCAGTGATCACTTAGGGGTCCATACAAGAACAGTGTAAGTGACTTGTGATCCAAATCCTAATTCTCCTTTGGAATTCAAAGAGTCTAGGGGAGAATTCATGTTTGATCAGTGATCACTTAGGGGTCCATACAAGAACTGTGTAAGTGACTTGTGATCCAAATCCTAATTCTCCTTTGGAATTCAAAGAGTCTAGGGGAGAATTCAGTGTTTGATCAGTGATCACTTAGGGGTCCATACAAGAACAGTGTAAGTGACTTGTGATCAAAATCCAAATTCTCCTTTGGAATTCAAAGAGTCTAGGGGAGAATTCAGTGTTTGATCAGTGATCACTTAGGGGTCCATACAAGAACTGTGTAAGTGACTTGTGATCAAAATCCAAATTCTCCTTTAGAATTGAAAGATCATCAAGGAGAATTTAGATTTTGATTGGACATCACTGGTGTTGTTCTTGCATGCATGTGCCCCTTCAATGTTTATATATCATAATAATAATAATAATATATTTATACCTGTGTTCCACTGCAATTCACCGATTCGACACTGGTGCATATGTGGGTTACTTCAGGGCTCCCATTGCAGTATTCATTTTAATGCTGAAGGGATTACCCTGAATAAATAAAGGTTTATATTCATGTCACTGTTGCAAAAATGTTCAGGCATTGTTGTGGTATTGCTGTACAACTTACTAATTTTTGACAGAATTGGCAAACTCGTTTTTTTTTATTTTGTGGGCTGCCTACACGATACCAAAACCACATTCTATACTCACCCAAAATATTTAGGGAACCAAATGAAATAACAACCTTGATAATTATTTACGGTATATGAAAACAAGACGCTCAATGGGCATATACTAGGGCATTATGACAAGTAGATCTCTATCTTTGCTCACCACATAACATTGGTAGAACTATTAAGCCACAGCTATCTCAAAGTCGACAGATGAAGAGAAGAGACTATAGAGTCATTCTTCCGTGACAATCTCCGATACTTGACCCTGTTTTTTGATCATACGTTCAATGCACGTTATGTCAATGACAGTTGCGTGACGAGGGAGACTATGTGTCCGTGAGCATACATAAAGATCTCCGAATCAGTACGGATACGTCTTGAGGTTGCATAGGTCAGATGGTTCTCATAACGCCCTTCGTTCAGTTCGTTGTAATTGAAGCCGCGTTTGTTTTTGCTAAATATATTGAAGCTTGCAAAGGCTTCAATAGCACTATTTTCAGTCAATCATGCTTCTTCGATACAATATCATTTCTCTTCTGCATATTAAACACAACTGCTTCTCTCTCGATACAGCACGAGCTTCTACACAGCACTTCTAGTCGGCAGTCGCGGAACGATGAGTGCTGCTAACCCAGCACTTCTAATCTTCGAACCTAGGAGTAATCTGGCGCCAGTAATCTTGAAACTCTATGCAATCAAATACTTCACATTTTATGTACCGATTGGGATAGAGTGTAGCTCGCTCCCTTATCTGCTGAGTAATCTTGAAACTCGATACGATCAAATACTTCGCATTTGGTGTACCGATACGATCAAATACTTCGCATTCTGTGTACCATGAACATTTTTGTGACTGTAACATGAAGTAACCCACATGTGCACAGTAGTGTCGTGTTGTTGTAGTTGTATAATTACTACCATTTGCGATCAACTGTATAGCGTAAACTATTTTGACGGTTTCTAGTTTCAAACGTTAGGTTTGCTGGCGGCTGCGGCTTCGTTTGTAGGCGTGAATGTTATGGTTTTGACATGCAACTTGTCAACGTTTGACAGGTCTATTCTTAGCATTTTGGCATGGGAAACTACACATTTTTCAGGTTTTAGCACAATCGTATCGGTACATCGGTATCGCTTTGTTTTTGTTCAAAACGCCAGCTTTTGCCGCTACTCACTATCTATCACGCTATCTTCACTATCTATCACACAATAGATAGTGAGTACGTTGGCCAATCAGATTGCAAGATTTGTGATAGTATGCTAGTTGGTTTCTACTAATGATGGATAGTGTATTCATTGGGTAAATTCTTAAAATCCAGTGGGTAATTGTATTGGATAACTTATCCACTGGATAAGGATTTATCACTTGGGTAGCGACTCTTTACACAACTGGGGCCACGATGCTATTTTGTCTATTTGGGTTATATTCAAACACTGCACCAAAATACGGTCAAGGGACTGGGTTTTTATCATTTTGATATCAGAACTTTTCCAGTAATTCATTGATACTTTCAATATAGATGTGATTACTATTGAGAAAACTGGTGAGAGCTTCCGTCTGCTCTATGATGTCAAGGGCCGATTCACGGTGCATAGGATCACTGGAGAAGAAGCCAAGGTATTCACTGCCATTAGCCTGGTTTACATTAGCGATATAAGCATTTATAAACAAATTGCTCACACCTATTGCACTATTTATATCTATTACTGAGTCTGTGTACGTTGCTTGTGTTTATGCGTATGCCGCTAGTGTAACAAACCTTTAAAGATTTTAGGGTTTTATTTTGCAATGCCATTTAAAACACTGTCACCAAATGTATTAAACTCTGAATCTCCACTTACCATAGCAGACACTCACCATGTTAGAATTGATGTTCGGCAGGGAATTGCGGAACTGTTTTAGGAGACGCCATTGTTGTCCTACAACAATATAAGTATGCATAATAATTATTGTTGTGTGACAAACTCGCTGTATTGATGAGGACGTGTCCCCTAAAACAGTCCCATGATACCCTGTGAACATCAACTCCAAATACTCCAGTTTTGAGTTGTTTAGACACCGCTGTACTCCTTGACAAAAGACGCATTTGCTCAGGCTTAGCCTCAATCCAGAGAATAACCTGTGCAATTAAAAATGGTTTCTATTGTTGAAAGTCAACACTTTTTCGCATTCTCGTTGGTATTGTGCATAATTTACACTGAACTGAGGCTAAGCCTGAACAAACGCGTCTTTTGTCAAGGAGTTCTGCGGTGTCTAAACAACTCGAAACTGGAGTATTAAGTAAGCAGTCCCAATCCAAGTTGGCTAACGTTGACCCTATTCAGAATAGATGCCATACAATTATGAAAACTCAGGCATGCTTGGTTCAGCAAGTATAGTATTATTAGTAGTTCCCATTTTCACAGTCCAGAAACCTGCTTTGCAGTGTATGTACAATGTACGCAAACACTTGCATGAATCTTAAAGGGTGTCTAACTAACTAACTACTGCCAAGGAAAGACCATGGAAATCCACAGCCTGCTTCCAGTCTGGCCTTGTAGCCCAGCTAGTAGAGCATCGGTGATCAGTAAAGGGGGTCGTGGGTTCGAATCCCATCAGCATCTGATATGTTTTTCCTGTTTAGGGCTAATGCTCAGAATTTTATGAGCACTTCAACCTTTCCAGGCCACATTTCTCTGTGTTTCATAAGTGCAGCATTTGCGAACACTTTCAGGTCCTTTTCTAAAAGCATGCCATGTTTTTCTCTAGTACAAGCTTGGACGTGTCAAGCGAGTAGATGTTGGTCCCAAGGGCGTGCCGTACCTCGTTACCCATGATGCTCGCACCATCAGATACCCCGATCCTCAAATCCAGGTTAATGACACTGTCGTCGTCGACATCAAAACTGGCAAGGTGATTGACTTCATCAAGTTTGATACTGGTAACATGGCGATGATTGTTGGTGGTCGTAACATGGGACGTGTTGGCATGGTTATCCATCGTGAACGACATCAAGGTCAGTAGAATAGTAACTTTGGGGGAGGGGAGGGTGCTCCGAGAATTGTACTTACAATCATTATTTTTACAGTCAAAGTTTTTCATTGTGCTGAAACATTGCATAAGGCTTTACTCAAAATACTACAGGGAAATCTGGTTCCACTGAGTAATAAACAGTAAACCTTTCAGCCGAGTTAAGAAAGCTCGAGTAGAACAATAATAATTTGTAATGGCAATTATTTCATGCCAATTATTTCATGGTTTTGTGAACTTGTTGTTTTGAATAGAGGAAGCGCTGTGAAATGTTTTTGTGCAAATGAAACCCCCTTCACTAGTTAGAAAACGGCTCCACATGTACATGCTTTCTTTCATTCTTTTGTTAATTTATTATTCATTCAGTTGATAATTTATGCATTTGTTAATTTATTCGTTTGTTAATTTATACATTCGATAATTGATTTATTTGTTAATTTATGCATCGGTTAATTTAGTCAGTTGTTAATTTATTCGTTTTGTTAATTTATTTTGTTAATTTATGTAGTCGATAATTTATTTATCGGTTAATTTATTCATCTGTTAATTTATGCATTTGTTAGTTTATTTATTTGTTAATTATTTATTTTATTTTTTACAAATATTGATAAGTTTATTTATTTATGTATTTCTCAAACCATCAGGGTCCTTTGACATTGTCCACATTAAAGATGCCACCACCCATCAATTTGCCACACGTCTTACAAACGTGTTTATCATTGGAAAGGGCAACAAGCCCTATGTATCTCTACCAAAAGGCAAGGGAATTAGACTCAGTATTGCTGAAGAAAGAGACAGGCGGATGGCAGAGAAGGCAAAAATGTTGTAAATTGAAATGAAAGTAAGAAATTAAACATCCTCTTACCTGAACACGTTTGTGTTGTATTCATAAAAACATGGCATTACAGCTATGTGATGTCACAAGTGACCAGTAAGTCGGGATTTTGAATGGAATCGTCTAGACTGTATGTGAGTCATTAATAATAATTTAATAATAATTATTATTAGCGGCTCCGTCTGAAATTCCAAAACTACGTTCAAAACTCCGAGATTCTCTGACAATTGCTGTGCTTCGACATGCCACCGAGAATATGTATAAATTCACTCTGAAGAGAACACATCCCAGGTAAACCTATGAGTAACCAGTTTGGAATTTCAAACGGAGCCGCTAATGACTCGCACACAGTCTAGACGATTCCATTCAAAGTCCCGACTTATTGGTCATTCGTGACATCACATGGCTGTAATACATGCATGAGTTTCGTGGGGTGGATCATGTTGCCAGGGGGGGGAGGGAGTTGGGAAAGGGGAGGGGGGTTTGGGTGTTTGAAACGGATCTGGGCTAGCCTATAACGGAAGACTTTTTATCAAAGATTTTTAAATTTAAAGATCAAGGGGTTCCATTCCAAGTTGTGGTATAGGGGGCTTGATCGCAGTTTGGGAAGTGCAGACGAATCCACCAAAACTCCCTCGAGGTCGGGGTCGGTTGGCATCTCCTCTCCTTTGCAGTGGGGAGTGATGACAGGACACAGCTGCCTGCGCATAGCTCGCAAAAGGTACGTAGGACAGCACGAACGAAACGCGCACGAACGGAACGCGCACGAACGGAACGCGCGTGCACAAAATAGAAACTTATGACGTCAACAAACAAAAGAAACGACGGTTCGGTATTTCATGGCGGTGGGAGATCGCCGGGGTTCAAGACAAGAGGGGATGGTAGTTTACCGAATAGCGGGCAAACGTATGCGGACGCTATCCAAACGATCCAGCGGGGCGACGCTTCGGGTGTCAGATCCTTTGAAGGGATCAGTTCGCCTCGAGAATTACAAACTTGGGCAAAGAATAGATCAGCTCGAAAAGGAAAAGCAGCACTGCATCCATCGTTACAAAGAAGATAAACATGCTTTCAAGATGTCGGTGAAAATCCCCACAGAAAATCCCCTCGAGTATTGGGAACAGTACGGAGAGAAGTTCAGAGCAAATGGTGAATACAGAGAAGACGGAGCGCCCTCGCGAGTCACTTTGGCGATGCCGGCTAAACAGAATGGAAAAAGTAAGATTTCTAGGGGTGTTTTCCATTTACCCGGAAAAACCGGAAATTCCGGTTGAAAAGATAAAGGCATGTGTCATTCCAGAAAATTTAGTCTAATATGGTACACACATCTATGGAAAAACCGAAATCGCTAGACCGAGTTTTCCGGAACTTTCCGATCGGAATGACAATGGCATAACATTGGTTTTCCCAACCGGAATTTCCGGTTTTCTTGGTAAATGGTAAGCACCCCAAGTACAAAGACGCAGCGGCCATGTTGGTGGTACAAACAAGATAAAACTAATGAGGAATGCTTTGTTATTGGACACAAACACCATGTGCACCTAATTACATGCTCGTTGTCGGATTGAAAATTATTAATCATAGAAGCTACGACCGCAAGGATGGATGGGAAATCAGTTCATGAGCCACATTACATACAGATATATTCAATGTTCTCGTATTTTTGAAATATATGAGCTATTTAACTAAGATCCTACAAGTCTGGATAAAAAGGTCGATGATTTGAGAGTTTCAATTTCTCAGAATTCCTTTTGATTTTCAACCAGACAATGATCATGCAATAAGCCCTTTCACAGTTTTTAGCCGCCATTTTGAATTGGGGCAAACTCGGCAAAATTAATAGAAATCTGGATCACTTTGACTTTAACCGCTCGATTTCGTTGGATTTTCAAAAACTTATCATTTTAGAAAATATGTTTTCATTGTTATTTATGTCCTATAATATGATGGGTATTGGAAGGCTACAAATCGAGAAAAAAAGATTTTTGTTTTCAAAATAAAAGTTCGGCACGTGAATATGCAAATTAGCTCGGAATTTTAAGATACATTCGTGAAAAGAAAATTGACTTGAAAAAGGTAGTTAAAACACCTACATTGATCTCATTTTCAGTCCGACAACTGATATGCATGCCTGCTGATTATCGAAGTTTAAATTTTGAAAATCCAACAAAATCGAGCGGAGTTACGGCAAGTCAAAGTGATCCAGATTTCTATAAATTTTGCCAAGTTTGCCCCAATTCAAAATGGCGGCTAAAAACCGTGAAAGGGCTTATTAGGTGTATAGGTACGATACATTGCATGTTGTGTTGGTGCAATATTATACTAAAATAGCTCTCAATGGGATGAAAACGATGATCCAAAGATGCGTTTTCATCACCAGGCTCTGCTCGGACGTTTTTTATGTTCAATACGCATGCTCCAGTAGCGCCAGCGATACTATCGGCTGAGTTGTGACGTATAATGAACTGAAAACGTTTCTGAAAAGCTCCGTTTTTGCCGTCCACACTAAAACGATAGACCTGCGTTTTCGAAAGTCTCCGCTTTGGAAAGCGTTTTCGAAAACCTCCATTTTCATAGATAAACATCTCCGTTCTCGATCGTTTTAGTGTGGACGCTCGGTAAAAACGCATAAAAAAGTATGCGTTTTCAAACGAAAACGGAGTAGTGTGGACGGGGCCAATGACTTGTGTTCTTTTCTTTAAATCGTCATGAACTAGAGTCACGATTGATCCAAAAGGACAGTGATAAATACATAAAGTACACTTCCTTGCTCCCTGTCTACGCGTCTTTGCCATGGTCGGCCTTATGCGACGTGGCGCCATTTGGAAATAATCTTAACATATTCATTAATAATTATTCAGGAGAAAATACTATAGAAATCATAACCATTGCAGAGCAATTATCATGTAGTCTCCCTCGCAGCAGTCTTTAGTTCCGTCACGCAACGCTCTCAGTGGGCCGAGAGCGCTGCGTGACGGAACTAAAGACGGCTGCGAGGGAGACTAATTAGCATGCGGTTTGTAAATCGGATACAAAATCGTCTTCATTTGCATAAACTCTAACTTTGATTTTCTCGGCCAAACTTACTGGTATCTTGACAATTATAGTAGAACATATGAGTTAATACATCTGTGTATGTGATAAGTCCGATATAATATTCGCAACGGTACTGTATGGGAATTAAAATATCTCACGCCTGAAGCTGGAAATTGTATTTGCTCTTTTTGTATCAATAACATAAAATGATCACCATGGCAACCAGATATATTTTGTCCAGGCTACTTCATTACCATGGAAACTAAGATTATTTATGTCCATTAATGGAGTTGTTTATCCGTTGCCAAGGTAACTGACATGTGTTTCCAAGGCAACATATATTTACTGTGGAAAACTCAAACACCCTGCCTTAAATATACGTACGCCAGATGTGATGTGTGGCTTAGTTTAATCCTGTCGATCAATTCAACATGGGCTGTGCAGCGTCTTTAAACAACTGTGGCAAACGAGCAGCAGATAACAATATCAGTATGATCAATTCCAAGGAATCATTTACTCGAGGCGAGAGAGATATGGTGCAACACTTCGCACACCTTCGTGTTCTGCCTCCACTAGAAATCGTGCGAACATCGCAAGTCGAAGGAAAAATAAAATGGATGTACGAAGGTAAAACCTGGATGTACTACAGACATGTTCCCACTACATCATCGTAATCCCGAGTGCAGGACGAAACAACGGACGAGCAAGATGACCTCAAATTTTCGATTTGTTCAGTGGGGAGAAATCGCAGGCGGATCCTCGAAAGCATGACCGAAGCATGACCGAAGCATGACCGAAGCATGACCGAAGCATGACCGAAGCATGACCGAAGCATGACCGAAGCATGACCGAAGCTGGCTTGTTGTTTATACAAGACGCGTCGATGAACTATGGACAAAAACACATGAATAAACCGAAATAACTAGCTCGAGACGTATAAATACTAAGAGGAGAGGAAAATCATCACCACGTGCGGACGCTCTCTTGCCGTACATTTTATGTAAATTTTGTAAATGTTATTGAATATTATAAGTTTGATTTAAATGTGATGTAATATTTTTGTAAATTTTATGTAAATTTTACATGTAAATTAAATTTTGCATTAAATAAATTTACATGATGCTTAACTCATAGCATGGTTCCCTCTAAATGCCTGCTCTAAATGTCCTCAATGCCTGCTGGAACATCTAACCCGAATCAACGGGTATTGAAGACTTGGGCTACACAGGTAGCAGGTAGCCCAAGCAATTACGTCACAGTTATATAATAAAACATCGTAAAACATTTCTTTTGTTTTCGTGTCCGGTAAAACATGTTTGATTCGTTTGGACAGCACAAGGGAGCACGGCAGAAACTGGGCTGCCTGTTGTTATGACGCGTTTTGCGGTTTTTGCGCGCGGGCTCATCAGTAAATTGGGATTCCTGTGGCGAATGCTGACGTTTTTGAGGTTTTCCACAATAAGATAGCGCGGGCTCATCAATACTAAGAAAATACTAAAACGTAACATCACTTTATATAGGCAGTCATATTTATTCAGTATTGATGAGCCCGCGCTATCTTATTGTGGAAAACCGCAAAAACGTCAACATCAGCCACAGGAATCCCCCAATATACTGATGAGCCCGCGCGCGCAATAACCCAAACTGCAAAACGCGTCATCACCACAGGCAGCCCAGTTTCTGCCGTGCTCCCTTGGACAGCATCGTAAAACATTGTTGTTTACGCACGCGTACAAGTCAGTTTTTTTCTGTAACCATGGTTACCAGTTCCCCCATATCTACGCAACCCATATTATACATTTCAGCGAAAGATACACGAAGATTAAGTTTGTTATTACTCGGGCCCTTCCGAAGGAAGCCCGAGTTAGAAAATACACTTTCTTTGTTTTTTTTTTTTTTTCCCTGGTCATAGAATGAAGAAAATGCGAAGAATGAAGAAAGAATGCGATGTATTTGATCGTATCGAGTTTCAAGATTTCTCATCATAGATCTTGAAGCTATTAAGGTCAGGATTGTAGTTGATCGTTCCACGATGAAGCTAAGGCGCGTTTGCTTTTGTTATAAATGAAACGACATCTTTCAGAGTGGGCCCACACGAATCGGCGTATGCTTTTGTCTGTGAAATGAGCGTGTTTAAAGCCCGTGTTTTATCGGCTGTTGTACGACGTCATTCCACGAACATCAAAAAATGAATTGAAAAGCAAATGAAATGAACTCAAAAAGTATCAAGACCTCGCTATGTTGTCATGTTTGTTGCTAATTGAGCCAGTCGAGACTGAAAAGTAAATGAAATGAACTCAAAAACTATCATGACCTCGCTATGCCATGTTTGTTGCTAATTGTAATAGTACGTGTACAGTCCAGTCGTATGTCCTTGAGTGTTTATAATTAAACTCGCGACCAGCGATGTAACTACATCTATTGACAGAAAGCTATATGTACAGAAGTCATGCAAACAATCGAGCCAGTCGACTCACGATGGATGTTTATTTTATTCCACGTTTGAAAAATTCAGTACGATTACAGTTGTGTGATCCTTGTTAGAACAGAATTTCCACGCTCAAAACAGGTCAGTGAACAGCATGCAAAAATACAATCGAAATCAAAACGTCCTTAGATTTTAGGGATCTATTACAGAAGAAGACGCTCAGTGACGAGGGAGACTATTTCGGTCGGTGACGGTCACTTGAGGTCACATCTTAAATCTAACAGAAGCAGCTTTTGATTTTTAATCGATAATTCCTTTCTGATTTCGAGATAAATCGAACAAGATCTTTCAATGTATAGGCAGAGACAGCAGATTGGTCGAGCTTTGTCACATCGTACCGTAGTCTGAATCAACTGGATGTTTAAAAGATACGAAGTTCAACTTTCCTCTGCGATAACGAAGAAACCAAAGACGTTATCAGAACCGTCTGACCATGAATATGAACCTCAACTGAACGTTCCAAGTACATGCTACGGAAGTACGATTCGGAGATTTTTATCTACGCTCACCACAGGCAGCCCAACCATTCCTTTTGAGGCTACTAAATAAGGAAATAAAATGTTATTTGCGTCTTTTTTATGGGTTTCCTGTGGTAGAGCGCGCGCGCGATCAATATATAATACGTAGATATGTTGGGTTTCCTGTGCTGAGTAATATCCTATATTGGGCTTCCTGTGCACATCCCGCGCGTCCCGCACTACATGTGTATATTTACACAAGGTTTCAATATACACATTGCTGCGGGCGCGTCCCGCAGGACGCACACAGGGATCCCAACATATACATTTCTATGCACAGGGAACCCAATATAATAGCAATATAATACGTATCGCGCGCGCGCGCTCTACCACAGGAAACCCATCAAAAAAAGACGCGCGCTTGCAAATATATATTTTTAATAATTATAAATAGCCTCAAAAACAATGGTTGGGCTGCCTGTGCGCTCACCGACACATATATACATAGTCTCCCTCGTCACGCAACTGTCAGTCATTGTCATGTCCCTCCTCACGCAAGTGACATTATCCTTGTCATAAGCCCGAGTGTACGCTCATTGAGCGTCTTGTTTATCTCGCGTCCCGTTTGACTGTCCAAATCAGTTGCCGAAACAGTAGGGCAAAACAAATCCATATACGAACAAAACAAGGTCTGTTGCCTTGGTGACACAATAACACGGTAACAAAGCAGTTCAGTGTATTGAGGAATGTTACCCCTAGCAACAAGGACGTTTGGTTGCCTTGGTAATATGAGTATCCCAGCAACAAGAAATTCGTCACATGTTCATCCTGGCAAATTTCCAAGGTTTGAAGAGCGTACGATTCCCCCTCGGTGATATGGTATCCGTGCAACAAGAATGTTATGCAGTTTTACGTCATAGAATCAGTAATTCGGATTCCTTCGGATGAATACTCGAGTGAACTGATAATATCAAGAAATTACACAGGCATGTAGGCTCCCTCGCAGCCGTCTTTAGTTCCGTCACGCAACGCTCTCAGTGGGCGGAGAGCGCTGCGTGACGGAACTAAAGACGGCTGCGAGGGAGACTAATTAGCATGCGGTTTGTAAATCGGATACAAAATCGTCTTCATTTGCATAAACTCTAACTTTGATTTTCTCGGCCAAACTTACTGGTATCTTGACAATTATAGTAGAACATATGAGTTAATACATCTGTGTATGTGATAAGTCCGATATAATATTCGCAACGGTACTGTATGGGAATTAAAATATCTCACGCCTGAAGCTGGAAATTGTATTTGCTCTTTTTGTATCAATAACATAAAATGGCCACCATGGCAACCAGATATATTTTGTCCAGGCTACTTCATTACCATGGAAACTAAGATTATTTATGTCCATTAATGGAGTTGTTTATCCGTTGCCAAGGTAACTGACATGTGTTTCCAAGGCAACATATATTTACTGTGGAAAACTCAAACACCCTGCCTTAAATATACGTACGCCAGATGTGATGTGTGGCTTAGTTTAATCCTGTCGATCAATTCAACATGGGCTGTGCAGCGTCTTTAAACAACTGTGGCAAACGAGCAGCAGATAACAATATCAGTATGATCAATTCCAAGGAATCATTTACTCGAGGCGAGAGAGATATGGTGCAACACTTCGCACACCTTCGTGTTCTGCCTCCACTAGAAATCGTGCGAACATCGCAAGTCGAAGGAAAAATAAAATGGATGTACGAAGGTAAAACCTGGATGTACTACAGACATGTTCCCACTACATCATCGTAATCCCGAGTGCAGGACGAAACAACGGACGAGCAAGATGACCTCAAATTTTCGATTTGTTCAGTGGGGAGAAATCGCAGGCGGATCCTCGAAAGCATGACCGAAGCATGACCGAAGCATGACCGAAGCATGACCGAAGCATGACCGAAGCATGACCGAAGCATGACCGAAGCATGACCGAAGCTGGCTTGTTGTTTATACAAGACGCGTCGATGAACTATGGACAAAAAACACATGAATAAACCGAAATAACTAGCTCGAGACGTATAAATACTAAGAGGAGAGGAAAAATCATCACCACGTGCGGACGCTCTCTTGCCGTACATTTTATGTAAATTTTGTAAATGTTATTGAATATTATAAGTTTGATTTAAATGTGATGTAATATTTTTGTAAATTTTATGTAAATTTTACATGTAAATTAAATTTTGCATTAAATAAATTTACATGATGCTTAACTCATAGCATGGTTCCCTCTAAATGCCTGCTCTAAATGTCCTCAATGCCTGCTGGAACATCTAACCCGAATCAACGGGTATTGAAGACTTGGGCTACACAGGTAGCAGGTAGCCCAAGCAATTACGTCACAGTTATATAATAAAACATCGTAAAACATTTCTTTTGTTTTCGTGTCCGGTAAAACATGTTTGATTCGTTTGGACAGCACAAGGGAGCACGGCAGAAACTGGGCTGCCTGTTGTTATGACGCGTTTTGCGGTTTTTGCGCGCGGGCTCATCAGTAAATTGGGATTCCTGTGGCGAATGCTGACGTTTTTGAGGTTTTCCACAATAAGATAGCGCGGGCTCATCAATACTAAGAAAATACTAAAACGTAACATCACTTTATATAGGCAGTCATATTATTCAGTATTGATGAGCCCGCGCTATCTTATTGTGGAAAACCGCAAAAACGTCAACATCAGCCACAGGAATCCCAATATACTGATGAGCCCGCGCGCGCAATAACCCAAACTGCAAAACGCGTCATCACCACAGGCAGCCCAGTTTCTGCCGTGCTCCCTTGGACAGCATCGTAAAACATTGTTGTTTACGCACGCGTACAAGTCAGTTTTTTTCTGTAACCATGGTTACCAGTTCCCCCATATCTACGCAACCCATATTATACATTTCAGCGAAAGATACACGAAGATTAAGTTTGTTATTACTCGGGCCCTTCCGAAGGAAGCCCGAGTTAGAAAATACACTTTCTTTTTTTTTTTTTTTTTTTTTCCCTGGTCATAGAATGAAGAAAATGCGAAGAATGAAGAAAGAATGCGATGTATTTGATCGTATCGAGTTTCAAGATTTCTCATCATAGATCTTGAAGCTATTAAGGTCAGGATTGTAGTTGATCGTTCCACGATGAAGCTAAGGCGCGTTTGCTTTTGTTATAAATGAAACGACATCTTTCAGAGTGGGCCCACACGAATCGGCGTATGCTTTTGTCTGTGAAATGAGCGTGTTTAAAGCCCGTGTTTTATCGGCTGTTGTACGACGTCGTTCCACGAACATCAAAAAATGAATTGAAAAGCAAATGAAATGAACTCAAAAAGTATCAAGACCTCGCTATGTTGTCATGTTTGTTGCTAATTGAGCCAGTCGAGACTGAAAAGTAAATGAAATGAACTCAAAAACTATCATGACCTCGCTATGCCATGTTTGTTGCTAATTGTAATAGTACGTGTACAGTCCAGTCGTATGTCCTTGAGTGTTTATAATTAAACTCGCGACCAGCGATGTAACTACATCTATTGACAGAAAGCTATATGTACAGAAGTCATGCAAACAATCGAGCCAGTCGACTCACGATGGATGTTTATTTTATTCCACGTTTGAAAAATTCAGTACGATTACAGTTGTGTGATCCTTGTTAGAACAGAATTTCCACGCTCAAAACAGGTCAGTGAACAGCATGCAAAAATACAATCGAAATCAAAACGTCCTTAGATTTTAGGGATCTATTACAGAAGAAGACGCTCAGTGACGAGGGAGACTATTTCGGTCGGTGACGGTCACTTGAGGTCACATCTTAAATCTAACAGAAGCAGCTTTTGATTTTTAATCGATAATTCCTTTCTGATTTCGAGATAAATCGAACAAGATCTTTCAATGTATAGGCAGAGACAGCAGATTGGTCGAGCTTTGTCACATCGTACCGTAGTCTGAATCAACTGGATGTTTAAAAGATACGAAGTTCAACTTTCCTCTGCGATAACGAAGAAACCAAAGACGTTATCAGAACCGTCTGACCATGAATATGAACCTCAACTGAACGTTCCAAGTACATGCTACGGAAGTACGATTCGGAGATTTTTATCTACGCTCACCACAGGCAGCCCAACCATTCCTTTTGAGGCTACTAAATAAGGAAATAAAATGTTATTTGCGTCTTTTTTATGGGTTTCCTGTGGTAGAGCGCGCGCGCGATCAATATATAATACGTAGATATGTTGGGTTTCCTGTGCTGAGTAATATCCTATATTGGGCTTCCTGTGCACATCCCGCGCGTCCCGCACTACATGTGTATATTTACACAAGGTTTCAATATACACATTGCTGCGGGCGCGTCCCGCAGGACGCACACAGGGATCCCAACATATACATTTCTATGCACAGGGAACCCAATATAATAGCAATATAATACGTATCGCGCGCGCGCGCTCTACCACAGGAAACCCATCAAAAAAAGACGCGCGCTTGCAAATATATATTTTTAATAATTATAAATAGCCTCAAAAACAATGGTTGGGCTGCCTGTGCGCTCACCGACACATATATACATAGTCTCCCTCGTCACGCAACTGTCAGTCATTGTCATGTCCCTCCTCACGCAAGTGACATTATCCTTGTCATAAGCCCGAGTGTACGCTCATTGAGCGTCTTGTTTATCTCGCGTCCCGTTTGACTGTCCAAATCAGTTGCCGAAACAGTAGGGCAAAACAAATCCATATACGAACAAAACAAGGTCTGTTGCCTTGGTGACACAATAACACGGTAACAAAGCAGTTCAGTGTATTGAGGAATGTTACCCCTAGCAACAAGGACGTTTGGTTGCCTTGGTAATATGAGTATCCCAGCAACAAGAAATTCGTCACATGTTCATCCTGGCAAATTTCCAAGGTTTGAAGAGCGTACGATTCCCCCTCGGTGATATGGTATCCGTGCAACAAGAATGTTATGCAGTTTTACGTCATAGAATCAGTAATTCGGATTCCTTCGGATGAATACTCGAGTGAACTGATAATATCAAGAAATTACACAGGCATGTAGGCTCCCTCGCAGCCGTCTTTAGTTCCGTCACGCAACGCTCTCAGTGGGGGCGGAGAGCGCTGCGTGACGGAACTAAAGACGGCTGCGAGGGAGACTAATTAGCATGCGGTTTGTAAATCGGATACAAAATCGTCTTCATTTGCATAAACTCTAACTTTGATTTTCTCGGCCAAACTTACTACTGGTATCTTGACAATTATAGTAGAACATATGAGTTAATACATCTGTGTATGTGATAAGTCCGATATAATATTCGCAACGGTACTGTATGGGAATTAAAATATCTCACGCCTGAAGCTGGAAATTGTATTTGCTCTTTTTGTATCAATAACATAAAATGGCCACCATGGCAACCAGATATATTTTGTCCAGGCTACTTCATTACCATGGAAACTAAGATTATTTATGTCCATTAATGGAGTTGTTTATCCGTTGCCAAGGTAACTGACATGTGTTTCCAAGGCAACATATATTTACTGTGGAAAACTCAAACACCCTGCCTTAAATATACGTACGCCAGATGTGATGTGTGGCTTAGTTTAATCCTGTCGATCAATTCAACATGGGCTGTGCAGCGTCTTTAAACAACTGTGGCAAACGAGCAGCAGATAACAATATCAGTATGATCAATTCCAAGGAATCATTTACTCGAGGCGAGAGAGATATGGTGCAACACTTCGCACACCTTCGTGTTCTGCCTCCACTAGAAATCGTGCGAACATCGCAAGTCGAAGGAAAAATAAAATGGATGTACGAAGGTAAAACCTGGATGTACTACAGACATGTTCCCACTACATCATCGTAATCCCGAGTGCAGGACGAAACAACGGACGAGCAAGATGACCTCAAATACATCCAGCCAGATTTTCGATTTGTTCAGTGGGGAGAAATCGCAGGCGGATCCTCGAAAGCATGACCGAAGCATGACCGAAGCATGACCGAAGCATGACCGAAGCATGACCGAAGCATGACCGAAGCATGACCGAAGCATGACCGAAGCTGGCTTGTTGTTTACAAGACGCGTCGATGAACTATGGACAAAAACACATGAATAAACCGAAATAACTAGCTCGAGACGTATAAATACTAAGAGGAGAGGAAAATCATCACCACGCGCGGACGCTCTCTTGCCGTACATTTTATGTAAATTTTATATGTAAATTAAATTTTGCTTTAAATAAATTTACATGATGCTTAACTCATAGCATGGTTATTAGTAGCAGTAGTTTTTTTAGTAGTTCCCTCTAAATGCCTGCTCTAAATGCCTGCTGGAACTTCTAACCCGAATCAACGGGTATTGAAGACTTGGGCTACACAGGTAGCAGGTAGCCCAAGTAATTACGTCACAGTTATATAATAAAACATCGTAAAACATTTCTTTTGTTTTCGTGTCCGGTAAAACATGTTTGATTTGGACAGCATCGCAAAACATTGTTGTTTACGCACGCGCACAAGTCAGTTTTTTTCTGTAATCATGGTTACCAGTTCCCCCATATCTATACGCAACCCATATTATAAATTTCAGCGAAAGACGACACGAAGATTAAGTTTGTTATTTGTCTCGCGCATACAAATACAGTAGCCTCAGAAGAAATGGTTGGGCTGCCTGTGGTGCATCATGATCATTATTACAAATTGAACTTTCTCGGCTCAAGTAAGGCGGACACCTCACGAGGCTGGACACTAAAGCGTTGGTTCTGAGGGCGTCCGTCTAGAAATGGCTGTAGTTTCACGATGCCTATAACTTCTTATTTCGTTTCAGAACCCAAAAGCTCGAAACAAAAGCCAGTGGTGTGTAAAACAGTAGCGGATTTGATCGCTGTGATGAGGGGACCAACACCCGTATCTCCTAGCAACCGAGAAACTACTACTACTGACCGTGATGCCCCGCGTCGATGGACACCAGACCAACAGACCAGTAATCCATTCAACAGAACCGAGCGTAACGATAACCTACGCTTGCTGTTGGAGAACTACGAAGTATTTGTCCCAAAAGAGGACAGCCCAGACGATTCGCTGCCATTCGAGGATAGTAGACACGAAATGGATCAAGTTGAAAAGGGCGTCAAACGATTAATGTATGTTGAGAGGGGAAACAAGCCAGATACTAGTTGGTCTTTGGAAAGAATGGATGATCACCATAGCAAATACATGATAGCGCGTTCTAAATCGGCTCAAACGAGAAACGACAAGTTGAGGGTGCCTATTTCCTCGTTCAGCGAGACAAGATTTCAACAGCACGGCTATCATAATAAAGGTTTGTCGGTTGAGGACACGCGCCTTCGCTGTGAATCTCTGCGACCTACAATCCGACAAGTTGTCACGCAGTTTAGTGCAGGAAAAATACCTCAAGAGTTCTTTTGGAATTCACCCTCGAAGAGAATAGCCATTAAAGAGGACTGTTCCACTAGACCTCAAACTCCCACCCTAATTGACAGATATGAAGTAACAAAAACGTACGGTCGAGCGACCTCCGAGTATGACAGCGTTTCGTATGACTTTGACAACAAGCCGCCGTATAGCCCGGATTAGCTTTGCTTCTACAACTGACTCCCCTTCCGAAGACTTTGCATCGAGTTATCTTGGAGAACCACCAAAGGGAAGAGACCGCGGGGCTTTAACTGACGAAATGGATAAAAGTAAAAAGTGGAAATTGGATGGGAATAGAAAGGCAGATTCATGTTTCAGAGAACAGTCGATAGAAGAGATCTCTGAAGTCCCAACGTCGTCTTCCAAACAGAACAATCGGTTGAGACAGTTGCTTCAAGAAAAGGGCTTTCGTAGCCCTCAGAAGGGAGAAGCTAGCTTTGAAACACCGAAATTGTGTGTGAAAACCCTTCAACCTCACTTCCCCACTGACTACAAGAAATTTCGTCACTCTCAGAAACGCACGCGTCCATATCACGTGACGTTAATTTCCCGCGCAAAACTAGTTTCCAGTCCCACCGCCGACTATTCAACGATGAATCACAATCCGCTGGCCAAAAGGAAAGTCATCGTCAAAGAGAGTTTAGCTCGGAGCCCAGGCCCTTGCAGTTATTGCCCGAACGCGATGTTGTGAAGTATAGCCGTACGAACATGATGGTTTTGGGGAAAGGCTTACAAAAGGAGCATAAGGTACTCAGTTAATTGGTCTGTGGCAAATAATGGAAGACTGGGTTCGAGTGTTTTGATTGGCTGAATTATTTCTACTAGTCTTTCATCGAGGACAAACACCTCGAAAAACTTGTAACTAATTCAGCCAATCAAAACACTCGAACCCAGTCTTCCAATATTTGCCACATGTCAGCCGACAGAACACTCCATCCACACGGGTGACGAAAACGAGAAACGTTTCAGATCAGAGATAGTTTGGATGTAATATGACTGTTCTTTTACCAACAGGATCAGCAAGCGAAGGAAACTCGACAAAAAATGGATCAGTTTTTTTGCTCGACTGGATTCCACCAAACGACAATCGATAGCTGTTCATGTGTCTGCAGCTCACCAAAGCCGCCCGAGTACAGCAGCATTAATCGCTAAGGAAAAGAAATATAAAAACGAACAACGTAAAAGCGAGGAAGCGAAGGAAAAAGTCTACAAACGAGCAGCTCCTTGGCCCGTTCAAGTGTGGTGTTGATCATTTTTACTACTAAAAACAGCCCCACCTCCCCCTCCCCCAAGACATTAATAAAACCATACCACCCTCCTAAGTCACGTTATGAACATTTTACTGCTGGCAGTAAGTAAATAATCAATGTATAGATGAAATAAATAAACATCAGTATACTTTCTTTCTTTCATCGATTGTGTGTATGACTTCGTTGTCCGCGTACAACTCCTTTTTGGTAGCCACAGGAGAGGAGAACTGGGCCTTGGAGAAGAAAATGCCGGGAAATATTTTCGTCACCAGTCCTCCTCTCTTTCACCACAGGAAAACCAAGGAGTGAAAAGTTGTCCAGTCTACGGATTTGATTGGGGTAGGGTAGGGACATTTTTGTTCATCTTTTTCTCTCTTTCTTCCATCGATAGGCAGCTGGCTTATCGTCTGTTTCTTGTCTGATTTTTGTCTTTTTTCCTTTTCCCTGAAAAACAAAAATATGAATAATAAATAATAAATAACTGTTTATGTCCAATGTATTTTGGGGCTTGTGGACTAATTGGGGGACACTACTCTCACACACACTACCACTACATTCTAATATTCTATACATACAACTTTCAGCTCACTAGTTCGTTTTTACTGAGGAAGGAAAACCGGAGTACCCGGAGAAAAACGAACTCAAATCACATGTGATCCCAGGTCGATCCAGGAATCGAACCCGGGGCACAGAGGTGACAGACCGAGGCTCTCACCACTCGGCCACCCTTGCTTCCTAGTACTGAACACTGAATTTACATGGTGTTGGAACTGCCAGCAAGAGTACTGTTAACTCCCTGACTTCCCCCCTAGAAAACGTCAAACAGATCAACAACAACAGTATCAACAACAACAACTACAGCATTCATCAACATTGACAGCATCATCATCATCATCAACACTAACAACAGCACTAGCATCATCCACAACAACAACAACAACATCATCATCAACAACAACAGCAATAGCATTAACAGCATTCATCAACATTGACAGCATCATCATTTTCATCAACAGCATCATTACTAACAACAGCATCAACAAAAAAAACAGCAGCATCACCATCAACAACAGCATCAATACTAACAACAACAACATAGAAAGAACAGTGTATAGTCTGAAGAGACAAGTTTACAAATACAGATGGGTCTGCAAATGGGGACAATACTTTAGCTAACTTGTTTGCACGATCTTACAGCGCGAAGCTTCCAACTATGACCACCTTTAATGTATTCGCATACTCTCTTCTCAGCTATTATCCAATCAGCTTTGCAGGATTGTCTTATCTTATCTCTGATCTAACGGCTAATTGGAGGATGGCGAGACAAAAGTATGCGAATATATTAAAGGTGGTCATAGTTGGAAGCTTCGCGCTGTAAGAAATGAAAAACGTTTTCCATGTTTGCACAGGCTTATGCAAACCGAGGGGAAGTTTGGGAGAACTCGAGAGCAGATCAATACTGAAGTGTAACAAGATTTGTGATGTCTCGAGTGAACTTACAACAACTACTCTTTCCTTCATTCCATTTCCCATTAACCATCTGTCCATCCATCCATTCATTCTTCCATCCTGTTTTATTCATTTTCACAAATAGTGCTTTTGCTTACCATGAGATTCTTCTGCAGCTCAAACTTCTGTGCCAACTCATTCATTTTTTTTTTCTTTTCTTTCTATTCTTTGTCGAAGTTCTTCATAGTGATGATTTCTTTGCCGGCTTAGTTTCTGAAACACAAATTGTACAAATACAAATAAAACATATCCAACTCATTAATAATTCATGAGGAGAAGACGAAAGAAATCGTAACCGTGACAAGTGTTGTAAATCTGATACGAAATCATCCTCATTTGCATCAGTATTTAAACGCAGCCTGCCCAGGGGTAAGACAACCAGACGCTCTACTAGCATGAAGTCAGGCTTCTATTACTAAAGCTTACCACAACACAAAATAACAGCGGTACAAAGTATAGAAGACATTATTGACTTCGTTTAGATTTCAATCTTGTGTCAGTTGTGCAATAAAGTGATTTAAAAATCTCCTAGTCATCGACCCCGGTCATCGAATACATGTAAGTGCAAGAACTTTGTTCGATCACACGGCACTTTTCCTATTTCTGAGCCTTCGATTATGCGCTCTCTTGCATGTGCATTTACAACAAAGCACTTTGTTATTACTCTGCAATCTCAATATCTGAGCCTGCGATGTACCTGAGCCACATTCACATTTGAGATAAAAAACGAAACAGCATTTTTAGAGTCGGGCCTTCTACAGGAAGCCCGACTAATAAATTGCTAATTAATCTTTGTATCACTACATGAATATGCACATAAATATGCGACTAACAGTGATTGATTAAACAAGTATTGTTGTACCCCTGGGCAGAGTTCTTTTATACCGGAACTTTGTGTTTAAAGGATTGAACTGATAGGACGTGGCTTATGAAAGTACTACCAGTACAACAAACAATGTCCTAAATAATTAAACCAGAGAAAAGTTGTGTCTGTCTGTCTGCCTGGTAACTGTCTAATGTACCTTTAATGACCGTGTGTCCTCTGGCGCACTGACTGGCATGTTTTTCAGTGTTTCTAGCTTTGGTCTGTTATATGTCCTACCCATTAGTTCTGGTAATGTATTGAAGTGTTTAGCTGCATCAAAATGTTTCGCTGAAAATGAATAAAATAGGATGAAAGAAAGAATGGATGGATGGAAAGAGAGAAAAGGGAAAAATGCCAAGGAAGAAAGGATATAAAGGCAGAAGCTCATGACATAGCATCCTCGGGAACCCAGGGGTATTTTCTGTCGCTCGTTACTCGCTCCCAGAGAAATACCCCTGGGAACGAAGTCTGTTGGAACTTGTTCCGGAAGTCAAAAGTACTCTCGTTACTGATTGGTCGACCAATCAGTATCAAGTATATTCTGGTTTGAATAGGACAGCTGCCATTTTGAATTTTGACTTCCGGAACAAGTTCCAACAGACTTCGTTCCCAGGGGTATTTCTCTGGGAGCGAGTAATGAGCGACAGAATATACCCCTGGGTTCCCGAGGATGATGACATAGACACCTGGGAAGAAAGGAAAGGAAGGGAGGAAGAAAGGAAAGGAAGGGAGGAAGAAAGGAAAGGAAGGGAGGAAGAAAGGAAGGAAAGGAGGAAGAAAGGAAAGGAAGGGAGGAAGAAAGGAAAGGAAGGGAGGAAGAAAGGAAAGGAAGGGAGAAAGAAAGGAAAGGAAGGGAGGAAGAAAGGAAAAATGAAGATGACAATGAATAAAATACCTGAAAACTAAATAAAATAGGATGAATGAAAGAATAGATGGAAGGAAGGAAATTAAAGATAGGGAGTTTAAAAGAAGATAAAATCAAGGGAGATGGACCATTGCATTTTGTTTATTTATATTTTACATCTAGTTTAGCGTCTTTACCTTCCTTTTTGCTGTCTACAAAAACAATGTGTTGATTTGGAGGTGCGCTGTCCTCAAAGTCTTCAATAAGATGTAAACTTGCTTGTAATTTTTCAATTTTCTAAAAATAGGCATCATCATCATCATTCACTTAATGCGACTATACAATAATAATAACCCTGATTCAGAGCCAGTTTGCATTCCCATGACAAGTTATTAAAGTCAACAAAACATTCTTGAAAGGTCACCTTGGCTTCAGCGTTTCTTTTCATATTCACATAGTTTAAATCCTGCAATTTCATCATTTTCATTTGATCATGTGTATGCCTTCTCCCTAACGTCATTTGGTGAATGCCATCCTGTTAAAAAGTAAAACTGTGAGGACTGACTGGGTTTACATATACATGTAGCCTCTGACATCCACACATACAAGATGCCAAGCAGCACAGACACCCATAAAGAGTGGTACTAAGGAATGCTAAATAACCCCTAAAGGGTACTGAATAAAATTGATCTTGTTGGCGTGATGACATATAATAATATTGTTACCACTAAAAGGAGCCAATTTGAAATGAAAATTAGTTTCCTGGCAAGTAGGTCATCATTTTATTATCAGCCAAATATATCAGGATAACTCTAATGGTGGTTGTTTTAGGTTGAAACACCCCGAAGTGGAACCAAACTATGATTTTAACCCCTTAGTAGAGAAGAGTGCTTAGAAATCACAAAGTTACGACTTTCGGTGGCACTTTTAAATTGTAGTGACACTCATGAGACCCAATGTGGTTGTTTTAGGTTGAAACACCCCGAAGTGGAACCAAACTATGATTTTAACCCCTTAGTAGAGAAGAGTGCTTAGAAATCACAAAGTTACGACTTTCGGTGGCACTTTTAAATTGTAGTGACACTCATGAGACCCAATGCTTAAATTATTCAAATAATGTCCCTTGTACAGTCCAGTCTAGAGCAATAAAGAGGCCAAAGGAAGCCTGCTAAAGACCTGAGGTACTGAACAAGAGGTACAGTAATCTAACACACCAATGACTCATGCACTTCCAATGTGCAGCGGTAAAGCTGTTGAATGACCGAGACACACGGACAGACACATGAATAATTACATGAGACTGACACGTGCATCGTTGGTATTCTGGAAGTGGATCTAAGGAGTGTGTACAATGTAGGATGATCAGACTGTATACTTCTGTCACCGTTATTAGCCAATAATCTTCCAACATTGCGAACTGTTGCATACCTTGGTTTTTGTGTTGATCATCTTGAAGTAAAATTCATCTGGATTTCTATTGATAGCCTGAAAGAAGCAAAGTAACAATACAGTATTACATGTATGTACATGCATTGAATGTATAAGTTAAAATCTTCACCCTGGGACTATCATCTTAGTTATTGGTAGTGACTTTCAGACTGAATGACTCAGCTACATGTACGCCCAGCTAGCACATGGGCATTTTGTCTGCGCATGCGTGAAATGCCAACATGAACACAAAGACCCTCTGACACGCGCATATATCCCGCGCCATCCCGCGCCATCCCGCGCTAATTTAAATAACAGGAATAACAAACAAGATGGCGAAGTTCTATCTCATATATTTATTTATTAACTTGTCTATATGAACATATGCAACTCTAAAATGATGGATTCTATTTTATCAATGCTGAAGGCATGCTGCAGTTTTCATAACCAGTATTTACGATGCATTATGAGTTGCATATTGCAAGGTGAGGGAGGTCCAGACATGACAAGCTAAACTGACAATGGCTGCCATCTTCGTCGTATACATACACTTTGAACATTCATAGCAGGAGCTATGCATTTTTTGAAAGTCATTTATTGTGATGAATGGAATGACTATTGAATAATCTTCGCCTCCGTAACATTAAGCAGCTTGGGGGTCGGTAGAAATCGAAAGATAATTTGACTTGAATGCTTGGAGTCCACATTTCTGCTCGTCGCGAGTCCCGTAAATGGTAAGCAAAAATATTGCAATGTAAAACAGTGGAAACAAGTTTTAATTTTCTTAACAACTAATTTTTCTGCAAAGTCTGTTCTCTCATTTATACTTTCAAAGACTTAGAATAAGGAAATAGACGAAGATATGAGAGATCCATGGCTTTGAGAAGTAACAAAAAACATCAATTCCGCCATTACACCGAGTATAGGGTGAGAAGAATCTATTAAATCTGACAGCTATACATTTTTTGAAGCCCCATTCTCTACAAAAACTGAAATTATATAAAGGAATGAATGCTGTGGTAATTATCTCCAACTTGGGGGTCGGTAAAAATTTCAAGAAATATCTCATTAAAGTTCGACCTAAGTTGAACAATTCTACATATTCACCGGGCCATAGCTCGAAATCGCGTCCACCTGAAAGACCATTTCATTAAAATTCTAAAAGTTTACTTGCATCACAATTACCAAGCGTTAATCCAGTGCTGTAGAATACTTGATTGTAGAAATAATTAACGCTGAACATCCAACTCCAAACACCACAGTCGCATTTCAATGTAAAATATCTCGCCATCAAAAGAAATAACAGCGTCCAAAGATATACCCAGGGGAAGAAGTGTTTATCGTCTTTAAAAATGAGTAAATTTTCATGACGTTTAAACTTTAGAAACGCGTAGATCTCCTACAAAATATCCTTAAAATGAGCTATCGAGCTGGAAAATGGTTCCAGACGTCACTGGTCAATGCTGTGTTGGCGCATGCGCAGACAAAATACCCATATGCTCGCCCAGCTGGGATTGTGTCTAGGTTGGTCAAAGAGGAGAGACCCAACTAAGGACAGCCTTGGTCCTCCTTGGGTTGGGTGTCAGGCTAATCAAATGACCCCATAAAAACCTCATTATTCCAGAAACCATTTAATAAAATAAGCCTCATTGGTTAAACAAGCTGGATTTTCTCATCAACTTGGTAAATGGTAATGGCACTCATATGTCTCCTATGTGTATACGTACGTATGTACCGTATGAATATACATGTATGTATGTATGTCTCCTGCTTTCTCAGTTCATCATGTCATCACCAAATTAGATAAACAATAAATTAATTATTACGGTAAAGTTTAGCTTCCAAAGTTACCTTCTCTTTAAGAAGCTTGAGTCGCGCCTGCTTCTTGTGGTAATCCCTGAAAGGAGAAACAGTATGCATGTGTACATGCTTATGAACTTGGAGGCCAGGTCACACTATTTTTGGAGTATACTATTTTTAGCTGAGTATTTTTTTAAGTTTAGCTTATATCAGTTCCTATATATCAGTTCCTATATATCAGTTCCTATATATCAGTTCCTATATATCAGTTCCTATATATCAGTTCCTATATTCAGTTCCTATATATCAGTTCCTATATATCAGTTCCTATATATCAGTTCCTATATATCAATTCCTATATATCAGTTCCTATATATCAGTTCCTATATATCGGTTCCTATATATCAAGGTCCTATATATACAAAGGAAAGGGATGTCAAATGGTCCCCACAAAAAGTCAGAATCTTGCAAAATTCAAAGTCTCGTTTTTCGCAAAGAGTCTTGAATTTTGAAAACAAAGGAAATCGGGAGAAAGTGTCTCAGAAATCTGGGCTGACAAAAATATACCTTGTCTCGTAGTCTCACAAAGTTTCGCCTTGACCATTCGATACCCCCAAGGAAATTTGCCCAGAATTTTTTTTTATAGATTTCAGTCTGGGTTTCTTTTATAGCTGATATTGAAGTTACACTCCAATGACAAGAAAGATTAAAGATTGAAGATTAAGATTGAAGATCAAAGACTCTGAACGATGGTTTCAAGTCGAGGCTATCTGGTACGTACAAAAAATTGACCCGATAGCCTCGACTTGAAACCTTTGTTCAGAGGTTGGAGTGTAACTTCAATATCAGCTATTCGCTGTGTATTTTGTAGTTCTGCTTTCTAAAAGGTTATTTTATGACTTACTTTGCACGTAGAACATAGTCTTTATGCTTTTCTAAGAGTCCCAGATGATTACGACTTTTCAACTACAAATACAAAAGTAGCATAATACATGTACTTCTTCAAGCTTCTTCTAAATATGCACTATTAATAACTGTAATTATAAATCCATATTAAGTTTATAAGCTATAAAAATCAAAGCTTATCCACATAATATTTCAATCGTGATTCTTGTAAAGAAGATATTTGATTCAATCGACACGAAAAGCTCGACAAAATGTCCACCTCGTCAAATCAAAATGGAGTTTTGGGAGATGAATTTTGTCTTTCTTGTACAATAAACTCGCCTCCTACCTGCCCTCTCTCCTTGTGGTTCTTCTGATAGACTTTATTCGCTTTAGCAAAAGCAGACATCGTTAGAAACCGAGTTACAAGAACAACAACTTCACTTTTAGTTCTTCACGTGTGAAGATGTGCCAGCAGTATCATGGATCAGCGGTTAAGCAAACACAGGGAGCCCGCACTGATAAGTCGAAGGAAAAATAAAATAATTTGTGGGAATAAGTGTGAAATTCGAATAAAAAACATGAATTGTTATTAAAAAGCAAGTGTTATAAATATATTAGTCTTAATATAAACATTACAGTAAGAATATGAAAGACTCTTGCTTCCAAAAACAGGCAACAGCATAAAATATATTTATCTTAGAATCTTGAATTTATTATTTATTATTTATTAAGCTAAATTTATAAAACAATTTAATAGTATAGTTTTCTGTAAAATTGAAAAAATAATAAACCTTGTAAAAATCTCCAAAATCAACAGTTTTGCCAGTGTTAGGTATTGGGTTCCCTGTGTACATGTCATTGATGGGAGTCTGGTAAAAGCGCGCCATGTGCAAAGGAACAAAATGGCGGCAGGAGGCGAAGTTGTAGCGAAGTATGTCGGCCATAAGATAGCTAAAACACGCTGGAGCCCTCTACAACAAGGATCAATAGCTACTACAGATATATTTGCTACTGGAGGATGGGACGATGAGGTAGGATTCTGCTCAGAAAAAATAGAAAAATTAGTTGTACTGAACTCCAGAATGGAAAGTTTTGGGTACATCTACAAATCATGTAAACTTATATTTTTCTATGAGTTATAAACTCTTTGTTTACTTTGTTTTAAATGTTTCTTTTGTCGACGACACTTGTACTTGTTGATCTAGTCTTTGATTTACAAATACATGTATTTTAAGCTTTTTAAAATACAAAATAATACTTGTAAAATACTTTTAGATTATTGGCTCTACTGACTGTTTTATCAATTTTTTATCACAGACAAATAAACTGTGTTTGTGGAAGATAGAAAGCTCTGATCATTCACCCACAGAAAAGTCTGTGCTCCCAAATGAGCCTTTCTTGATATGCGAAAAAGAACATATTGGGGATGTGTGTGATTTACAGGTGAATAATGACACAAGTTGAGAATCTTGGCATGGCAAGATATTAATAAACTATTATTATTACTATTATTTATTATTATTATTTTGACGATGACTCACGTCAACTCACGTCATTAATATAATATATAATATATACAAGAACGCAGTACATGTAAGTGAAACTTGTGATCAAAACCCAAAATCTCCTTTGAAATTCAAATAATCTTGAGGAGAATTTAGATTTTGAACTGAGATCACTTATGTTATTCTCGGAGGGAGCCCTTCAATAGACCTCTTTAGCTTCATATGTAAATTGCCCAGATCATGTGATGTACACATGATATTGTTCCTTTATATTTCTGAAATTTATTCGTTCATATTGAAATGACTAATTCTCCAGAGAAAACCATGTTTACATCACATGATCTGAAATGGGCAATTTACATACGAAGCTAAAGAGGTTTATTGTATACAGTGTAGTTTAATACCTTAGGGAAGTACCACTCCCCACTCCCCATTATTGTCAGCAGGTTGTTGATAGACTGATTCATTGTTGTTGCATTGTCTTTTCATGATACTCAATTTCATCATGTCATTATTTGCTTTCAGTTTTTGGATAGAGAAAGGATCCTTGCTGCTTCATCAACGGGGACTGTGACTCTACATTATTTTCATGCAAAGAAAAAGGTACTATTGACATCCTGTACTTATTGTACATGTATGTAATTAAAACTTTTACTTTGGGGCTCCTAAAATATAAGGTTATAACCCCAAAATAAACCCTGGTAATTCCAAGTTGAGGTAAGGACCGAGTTGAGGCTAACGTTGTAGCTCCAATCCATTGTACCATACTCAACGTTAGCCTCAACTTGGTCCATTTGGTTGGAGGGCAGTCAAGCGAATGAGAAAATGGTATATTGGCTAAGGACACCACTTCTGGACCAGGAATTAACTTGAGACCTGTCAACCTAAAGGCCAATGCTATGGAAGGTCACATTTTAATCTACTTTGTGATGTCTTTGTTTCCCAGTCTTTACTACTGCATCAGTCATGGGACACACTTCATTACCTAGGTGACCGTGGCACAGCGTGCACATGTCTTGCCGTCAATAGAATTACAGCTGATGTAGCAACAGCAGGAGAGGATGGTCGCATTAACTTGTTAGTACTGGATCAGTCTCATCCAGTCAGAACTATAGGTAGGATAAAGGTTTAGCATCACTACCTCTGTACAAGAACAATGTAATAATCACTGATCAAAATCTAAGTTCTCCTCCAGTATCTTTGAATTCTAAAGGAGAATTTAGATTATGATCTGAGTTGTTTTTGCATGGATCCCCTCCAATGCTCTTTCAATGGGTTGAAGAATGGACCACCCTCTGCTGGTACCTTTACGTTGTAACTCTTGGACAGTCTATGTGGTGTTTGATCAAGACTGTCATTGTAGCCATTGCTACCAGGACGCATGGCCCAAGTGAAGAATTATGGAATTTCTTAGTTGAAACAAGTTTCATAAGATCAAGCAAATAACCCCATTTCAGACTATGTAACCATTCCCTAGAGTATAACGTCTTTTCTTTCTTGTTAACACATGAACAAATACATTGATATGGAAATACTTTGAATAAAGAATGTTAAACCGACAAGATCTGATATGTGTAAAAGACCTCTCAAACTTAATAGTTTTCCTTTGTCTTGTTGAAGATTCTGCAGACAGCACAACAATCAATGGTATAACATACTCAGCAGCCAATGAGGTAATTGCCGTTACAATGAGTGGTCAAGTAAAGTCATGGGATGTACGACAAGCAACCAATAGACCCACCAAGACTATGATCCTGTAAGTACTCACTGACTTCCTAGTCTACCATGAAATGACAGGCAAACACTGGCCTTCGTGTGCTATTGGTTTGAATCAGCTGGTTAAAGTCCATGAATTTCATTATCTGCCTTCAAATGGCAGGCAAACACTGCCCTTCATGTGCTATCAACCAGAGAGTATTCTATTGCTTGGTTTGAATCAGCTGGTTAAAGTCCATGGATCTCATTATCATTGCTTGTTCACAGGTCAGGAGATAGAGTGCCTTTGCTATGTATTGATAAACACCCTACACAACCCCATCTACTAGCGACAGGAAGTCAAGATGGTGTACTCAGCATATGGGATGTGAGGCAAGAACATTATCCTGTGACGCTACTGGAAGGACACAGTGCTGAATGTGAGTCAAATTAATGAAAAGTTATACATGTATATACATTAATGGGAACTAGTGAGTACACTAGTATGGGCTGCGTCAATTTAAAGGAAATCTATAACACTGTATCAATAAAAGTACTTAACTACTTTACTGATGTTGCGAACCTTAGCTCTTCATTGGAGTAAGAAGGAGTTTTTAAGTTAACTGTGTTATAGATTTCTTTTGACCATTTGATTATGTATACATTAATTATTATTGATTTTGTTTGCATTTACCTACATTCTTTCCTCCCTTTCCTTCTTTTCCTACCCACCTGCCTTCCTTTCCTTCCTTTCTTCCTTCTTTCTTTTCTTGTCTTATTCTTTCACTTCTCTTTCCTTCTTTTGTTCCCACGTATTATCCATCTCTTCTCACTGTTTCTCCCTAACCCTTCAAGCCTTCCTGTCCTGTAATTGATAAATGATCTATGTCAATGTATCTCTACAGTGTGGGAAGTCAAATTCCACCCACAAAAGCCAAACCATCTGTTTTCCTGTTCTGAAGATGGCTCTCTATGGCAGTGGGATGGTACCTCCATGGCTGCAACCTCATTCGCACCAAACCAGTCCTTCAAACCAACTCTACCCACCGCCCACTTAACTAATGGCATTGATACTCCAGGATCTGTTGTAAGTCCATGGCTGTCTGTCGATGCCACGAAGCACCGTATGGAGACCTACTCCTTGCTCTCGGAAAATAGACTGTCAATCAACTCATTGGACATTGAATCGCAACATTTGTTGTGTGGTTGCGACTGTGAGGCTATTTTTGTAATATGTGATTTAATACTTAGATAATAATAGAAATACTATTTTCACACAAGAGTTAGTCCTCTCTGACTGCTGTAAATGTATCTGGATGAGTGAAATAACTCAAAAACAGACTGCAAAAGAAGACTTGGGACTCAAACTTGAACTTCAGCACAGGCCAAGGTCAGGCAATGTATAAAATTGTAAGAAAAAAGTTTTGTTTTTTTGTAACTTCATAATTTTCGTTTTCAGAAGAGAATACTGTAGACTAAATATATAGATATAGAATGTATGAAAACACAGCTGTAAAAATTAAATTCATTTCGCATTTGCGGGATTCCTGTGGTGCGCGAGCGTTGTTGCCACGGCAACGTTTGTTCATCTTGCGTTACATTGACTTTATACCGACAGTAATTTACATGTACTGTCGTCTGCTGCCGGGGAGGCAGACAGCAAGACAGCAAAAGTTATCACATAATGAAGAAGGCTTGTCTGGCTGAATTTACAATGAAGTGAAGCATTTCCTGAAGATATGGACGAAGAAATCGAGAAGCATTTTCGCTACGTGTTTGACCCGCTGAGAAAGACGTCCGTAAGAATGCTTCAAGAAACCCCCACAAAGCATCGAAGTGCCCTGCACATCACAAATCTACAGGAAGAAAAGGAAAAATTCCTACAATTCGGCACGATCCCGAAGTTTAAATTCACCGGTTCAATAGAACACTACTCGAAAAAGAAGAAGACTTCTGTACGCTTCGATCTACTTCCCGAAGCCAAGATGATCATAGAACGAGTTCGACAACAGTTCGGCAGTGGAGATAATTTTTTAGATATTTCTTACGGGAAAAAGCTGAACCCTTCTGAAGCCAGTGAGTTTATGGTAAACTATGTGAAATCACACGGCTTGGACGGGCTGTTGAACATTATTTGGACAAACGATTTAAACTGCAGTGGACGAATGGTTTGGCATGGGCCAAATGTACGATTCAATCGACCCGAAGCTCGACGGTTCACCCTCTTTCTCAGGAGAACACAGGATAATATTTTTCTCCGAGAGCGAGGCATCAGAGGGCTGGCGGATCATGAAATCGGTACGCATTTTGTATCCTTTTGAAGGCTGTGTACTTGAGAGTTCACCGCTAGTTTGGTTTGCTTTAGTTTTAATTTGCAGATTGATTTGAAGGACAACACTTCATATTATTGTAAACAAAAGATTTTGACGCGGAAAATTGGTAAGCCTTTGTTGACGGATGTGTACAGATTTAATAATATAATCTTGCGTCTCTTCTCAGTACTAAAGGGTGAGTTACGACCAATTTATCATAAGTTGTAGAAGTTTGACATTTGATTGGTCTTTTTGCACTTTAAGCATCCGTAACGCAATCTTCGACAAAGTTGGTGAGGTAAAATATCGTAACTCCTTTATTTTACTTGGCTGTTTATGAAGCTTTCACATATTTTAGTTGTCATGTTTTCTTTGAAAGGCGAAAACATTAAATACTTTTACTTCCACAATACCGTCAAGTTTAATACCTAGATTCTGTTTTGCGTGAAAAATGGCGTATATGAAGTTTTCATTTTATTCTTTTTACGATGAGTAGTTTGTACTGGCTCTCCGAAAAAGTAACATTTCAGTGAAGTTCGTTTTTCAGAATAGCTTAGTAGACGAAGCTTTAATTTGCCACTGAATAGTTGTTTTAATCAGTTCAACTTTTCGTAACATCGATCGCGAGAATTGCTACAGCGTGCAACATCTTGCACGATTTTTCTCACAAAAAAGACAAATGACGATCAGTTGCAACTCAAAAGAATTGCGTAAACGGGTCCGACGCAATTGTACAAGAAAAGAAATGGTATAAAGAAAGATCCTTGGCGGTGGTGGTACCGTAAATGCTCGATTTAGCGCCCCGAGCGCTTATAATTTTTTTAGACCTCTAGGGGATAGAGGGGGGGGGGGGGGGGGGGGGGGGGGGGGCGCTTATTGGAAGCAGGGCGCGCTTTATATTTCTTTTTTCAGATGTTGAACTCAATGTTTTCTTTATTACCGGTATACGGTACTGTAACATACATATACAGTGAATATAAATAGTGAGTAAACATGTACCGTGCGGTACTTGGTAAACGCAAGTTTTATTTTATTAAATAGAGTGATGGCACTTAACCCGTGAAACAAAATATAATAGTTAGTAACTAATAGTCAAATCAAAACAAAAGAAAACAATGGAATTATAGTGTCTAGTAATATCTACATGGCTAATATCTGTTTCACGGGCTAAGTGCCATCACTCTAATTCTGCATTTCTTTTAGGGGGGGGGGGGGGGGGGGGGGGGGGGCGCGCTTATTGGAAGGGGGCGCTTATAAATTTTTTAGACCTCTAGGGGGGGCCGCTTATTCGAGGGGGCGCTTATTAGAAGCAGGGCACTTATAATTTTTTTAGACCTCTAGGGACCTCTAGGGGGGGGGGGGGGGCGCTTATTCGAGGGGGGCGCTTATTGGAAGCAGGGCGCTTAATCGAGCATTTACGGTAATTTATTTAATCATAAAATTGTATTGAGGGTTTTTGACTTGGAAATCATCGAAAAAGAACTAACAACAGCTAACTATTATTTATTTCTGTCTAAATGATTTCTTAACCTAAAATAAAGATGCGAATGAATAATGATGGTCTACAACCATGGTTTTCAAACAGACAAAAATTTGGCCTTCGGCCAAGCAAGTCCTACTGTGGAGTAATATGTGAAGAAGGACTTGCAGCCATAAACACAACGTTACAATCACATGTGAAGTTACTATGGGCACCAGCTTTGCTTTACTGTAAGTCACCCAGCTCCTCCCTCCTCCCTCCTCCCCTCCTCCCTCCTCCCTCCTCCCTCCTCCCTCCTCCCTCCTCCCCCTCCTCCCTCCTCCCTCCTCCCTCCTCCTCCTCCTCCCCCCCTCCCTCCTCACCCCTCCCTCCTCACCCCTCCCTCCTTCTCATTCCCAGGCTACTCGCGGTAACGCTGAGCTGTATTATGACATCATTTTAATTACCCAACAGCGAGACTACATTTTGCCCAACATCATTCAAATCGTTTTTTATTTCGTTTGTTCCTCAGACACAGCTTGTATGGCACAGAAAATGACATTCAAAGAACTGTTTGACCATCTTGGACTACACGTGTGTGACTTTGAACAGCGGTTTAAGCTGGTGATGAGAGTGAAACGTTTATTGGTTGATTGTAATGCATATGGTGGCAGCGGTCAGGATCAGTGTTACTTTGAAGGTAATTTAACGAAGTGATATATTCTTGGTTGATTGTAATGCATATGGTGGCAGCGGTCAGGATCAATGTTATGCATGGATTAATTCCAGCTGTTACCATCCCCACCCCCCACCGGGCTGACCCCCGGGGATTTGCAAAAAAAAATTATTGGGACTACAAATTCCCTGCCCCTGGACCACCAGAAATAACAAATTCCCTGCAGGGCAACGGAAAAGCAACCAACAATTGAATATATTAAAGGCATGTTTAATAATCAAGCTAGACATCTTTTGGAAATAATTATTGACCATAACAGTAGAGATAAGAAGTCATATGTGCTTTTAAGCACTGCCTTTTTTTTCAAAGAAAGCCTTTAACTTTGCAAGACCTTGTTTTTCAAGCCAATCGGCGACAAAAGTAGTCTCTTTATTGGCGAAATCCATTATTTTGAATTCCTCCATTGATTATACGCTCGGTCAAGTTATCCCGCCCCCCGCCCCCGGGGCAACACGTTGTTGTACAAAATCCCCGCCCCTGGAACACAGGTCCTTACAAATCCCTGGGGTATGCCCGGGAGGGGGGGACATATGATGATGGTGGTGACGTGGTGGTGATATATGATGATGATGACCAGTGTTCTCACTGATAGATTATCCAGTTTAAATGAAGTATTTATTATTATTATTATTATGGTGATGCAGGAGCCCCTGGGTGATGGAAATGATGATGGTGGTGGAAATGATGATGGTGGTGATGATGATGATGATCGTACCTAATGATGATGTGATGATGATGGAAATGGTGGTGACGTGGTGGTGATGATGATAACGATGATGATAGTGATGATGATGGTGGCGATGTTGTAGTGATGATCATGATGGTTATAATGGTGATGCATGGTAGTCAGTGGTGATGATGATGTATTATAGAATGTAGTAAAAAGTGTGGACTAAAAGTGATGTGCCTGAAAACTAGCTACGACATAGCTAAGTCCATGCTCGAGGATCCAAAAAACCGCTGGATCCTCCAGCATGAGCTAAGTCAAGATTGACAACTATCAATATAACATGATGATGGGGATACATGGTAGTCAGTGATGGTGGTGGCAGGATAGAGTCGTTCTCGCATGAGTGGGAAATAGTTACGGTACGATTCGTGCCGTGCGGTGACCGTGCCGTGACCGTGCCGTGTCCAAGCATTCTTATAGGTTGAGCGATTCCGTACCGTGACCGTAACTCCATGCCGTAGGTTTCCCACTCATACGAAAACAACTCTAATGGCACCTGGTGATAGTTATGAGTTATAGGAACAGTCAAACCTTCATTTCCACTGTTTCTTGCTGACATAATTTTCTTTCTCTTACAGGTGCAGTGCGGATCCTACGAGACACACACGACATTGACTTCAAACTTCTCTACGCTGGGAGGATATGCACAGATGAGCTCGCGCGGGTTCGTCGCATTGCTCGTCGGGATTGTTTGAGGTTCCCATACTTTTTGAAAGATGTTGTGTCGTACAAGCGCATTCTAAGTGACATAGCTGTTCTAAATGGCTTAACACAGAACGTTAAACGACCTATTTCTTGCAGAAGTAGAGTTTCTTCAAGGAACAAAAATAAGAAAAGAAAGTCGCCAAATAAATTTAGGATTCTGAGTTCGCCAACGAGGACCAAGACCCTTCCCATGATGCCCCACCCGCCGCTATTGAGAAGCAGGCATTCTCAGTTCTGCAAGCTAGATGATAATTTTTGAAAAAACTTTGAGCTGTTTGTTTGTAATTTGGTTTTAATTTGTTGGAATTATTATTTTACAAAAATCAAAGAGTAACATCAATATTATTTTATTTTTCTTCTTTGATATCATCTTTCATCCATCCTTTTTTCTCTTTTCCCGTTTTTCATATATCTCTTTTTAACGGGTTAAGGAATCTAGTGTTCACAATCAAAGACAATTAAATGATTAATTAATTGGGGTTTGGATGGATAAGAGTAAATAAAAGCGTTAATTTGTAAATCTATTCACGATTTGAACAAATAAAATATAGTTTTCAAGGTGCAATGTCACGGGTCGTGGTCGAGGTAGCATGGGCATGAAAATCTTGAATTCGGTCCACGGGAGCCCAACATACCGGTAAATCCTCTATTAAGCCCTCCCCCTCCAATAAGCCTCCCTTTTTTGAAGCACGATTTTTATTAAGCCCCCTCCCTCTTTTAAGCCCCCCCCCCCCCCCCCTTACCTACCTAAAGATACCATAGTACGTAATGTGATGATATACCGTACTGTAATGATATACAACAGTCAGATACAGTACGAACAATGGTACGGATGGTATACAAGGGTGCGCAGGGTGTGCAAGGTGTACAATGGGGCGCAGGGTGTACAATGGTGTGCAGGGTGTACAATATAATGGGGGCCAGGGTGTACAATGGGGGCCAGAGTGTACAATGGTGTGCAGGGTATACAATGGGGCACAGGGTGTACAATGGTGTGCAGGTTGTACAATGGGGCGGAGGGTGTACAATGGGGTGCAGGGTGTACAATGGGGTGCAGGGTGTACAATGGGGCACAGGGTGTACAGTGGTGCGGATGGTATACAATGGGGCGCATGGTGTGCAAGGTGTACAATGGGCGCAGGGTGTACAATGGGGCACAGGGTGTACAATGGGGCGCAGGGTGTACAATGGGGCGCAGGGTGTACAATGGGGCACAGGGTGTACAAGGGTACGCAGGGTGTACAAGGGTGCATCACATGGTGTGCAGGGTATATATACAATGGTGCGAATGGCATACAAAGGTGTGCATGGTATACAAGGCTGTTGAGGGTATACAAGATGTGCATGGTGCAGAGTGTGCAAGGGTGCGCATGGCATATAAGGTTGAGCAGGTATAAAAAGGGTGCATTAAAAAAACATTCGCCGTGGTCGGTGGGGTTCCTGTGGAATTTATTGCTTTGGCACCAATAACACAGGAAGCCCAAACTGATGACAGTCAGTTTTCTGAGGTCGCCATTTTTGATGTGAACATTGATAGTAAATTTAGTTATTATAGCTATTATTTATGTGAAAGAAAAAGTAATTCAAATTTCAAGAAATGGTAAGTGGAAATTCAAGCTAGACCCTTCATTTAATACTGACATCAGCTCTGCTGTACATAAAGCTTAACTTAATTACATACCAAAAAACATGCATCAAGACGACACAACAGTCAACAATTCTCATAGAAAGGAAAAAGAAAAAATGGGACGATTCTCCTGAGACATCCTTAGAAGCTGAGACATCGAATCGACTTACGTAAAGGGTGAAGGTTTCGGCCCCACCCGCGCTATCCCGGTGCTACATAAAACTAGTTTGATTTGATTTCTTATATTTTCTCAAATTGAATCAGAATACAAATGTCAAACTGATTGCAAAACTTGTTTATTGAGTTCAGAATACGTACCTAAACGAAAATTGGTTTCTACATGCCTTACAATTATGTTCAGAGTGGATAGAACTATCCCACAGACAACTAGCTCTGTCGATGAATCATCTATTTATCTAGAATGCAGGTGTCCCTGGTTGGGAAAAAAGCAGAAGGCATCCTAAGGCAACTGAAGAAGAAAGACAACCAAGATTCTGGACACAAGGACCTGTATTCATGAATATAGAGTCGTTTTCGCACGAGTGGGAAGTAGTTACGGTACATACAGTTCAAGCCGTGCGGTGACCGTGCCGTGTCTAAGCATTCTGATTGGTCGAGCAATGACTTTACGCGCTCTGATTGGTTGAATAGAATGTCTTCTATACCGTACCGTAACTCCGTGCTTCCCACTCATACGAAAACGACTCTATACATGTACCCTAAGTATTGTTCAGAAACAATGATAATATCATAAAAAGACTATGACTTAGGATAGGGATTTCATTAGGAACTTTCAAAATCAGTAAGTGACCTCTGATCAAAATATAAATTCTCCTCGAGATTCTTTGAGTTTTAAAGGAGAGTTTGGGTTTTGATCACAAATCACTTACTCCATTCTCGCAGGGACTCCTTCAATTGTCAGTTCTAATGTATCTGACAATTTTTACATGTTTATTTGAAGGCTTCGGTGTCGCCTCTACTTACTCCAGTAGGACCATCTGCCTACTAAATTGCATTGAAATTAGGACAGGGGTGGATCTGGGAATTTTTGAGAGAGAGGGGGGGGGGGGGGGGGGGGGGGGGGGGGGGGGAGGGTCCAAATGTAAATTTACTTCAAACCTGTGGCAAAACTAGATTCTAGGATAAAACAATCAATTGAACCTCAGGTATGACAGGGGTCCGTACCCCTCCCCCCTGAATCCACCACTGTAGGATATCTTGTGTTAAAACACCTTCATGAACCCAGGCCCTGGGGTACAGTATATCCCAGGAATTATCCAAAGGATGGCACTATCCACTCTTTGTATTAGCCTCCTATGCAGATGTTTCTGGTGGTTCTATTCGCTGGACATCTTGGTTTGTACCTTTGTACAATAAATATTAGCATGAAAACGATGTCACACGTGTAAACTATCAGTGAAAACAATGAATTTACCAAGATGGCCTCTGTGTGAGTGAAGCGAATTCCGTTCCCACATGACAACCACCGAAACCGTCTGCATCAGAGGCTACTCTTTATACAACTGTAACATAACAATGAATGAAGATAAGTTATCATGATCTTCCAATCTGTTCCTTTAGCATCATGATACTCTGTCTTTGTTCTTCTGGTAGTAGAGCGATTTGTTGGTCAGTAAGACTGAGTACTTGCATGATAAGAGCAGCCTGGAATAACAAATAAATTATGTTGTTATTAACGAAGAAGTTTAAAAATCATTATCATCATCATCATCATTGATTAACATTATTATTATTATTATTATTATTATTATTAATACATCTCTTCCAGTCACTGGAACTACTTCTGAAAGAGTTTGTCCCCAGCCCTGGCCATCCTCATATTTTCTCCCTTCCCAGAGTAGCCCTTGGATTTCCGAAGATTGGTCATAATTTTGATCACCACCAAAATGATTACCATTATATTGTCATCGTCATCATCAACAACAACAACAACAACTGATAATACTGGGTATATGTACACTTCACGTTTATATGCAGCTATTCATAATCACGTGTAAGTAAAGCTCCTCCTGATTTCTTTTCAAACTATCATCATTCTCATCATCATCATCATTTATCATCAGCACTGACCCATACATGTATGAATGAATAATTAGTAAATATACATGTACTGTACCATATGCACAGTCACTAGTAACTATCCCACTAAGGAAAACAAGTTATTTATTCATCACATTGAATAAAGAAGTACTGTAAGTACTAACCTTCTCCTGGTCTTGCGCAGATATCTCACCAGAAGATGCAGGCACATTTGGGGCACTAGAAACAGGGGGCCCACCAGGACCACCGGGTCCAGCAGGACCACTGGGTCCAGCAGGACCCCCAGGTCCACCTGGCCCAGGGGGTCGAATCTGTCCAGGTGGACCTCCACTAGGACCATTTGGTCCCCTTGGGGGTCCACCTTGAGGGGAGCCCCATTGATGCTGTGGCGAGTGTTCTGGACCTGGTCCTGGACCTGGTCCTGGTCCTGGACCTGGACCTGGTCCTGGACCTTTGTGGAATCGTTCTGGGGGCCCTCTGTCAGCTCTGGGGTCACGTGGATCTCTGGGTCCACCTGGACTTGGTCCACCATAGCGCTGGTCAGGTGGGGGACCACCTCTTGGGTCTCGTATGTCTCTGTGTTCCATAGGAGGGCCTCTTCTTTCATCTGAAATGATGAAACGTATACTATTACATCCATGTATGTATATTCATATTAAAATGAAAGATACTCTGATAAAAAGAATGGGATAACTAGCATCTTCTGCAAAGTCAAAAACTATTCACTGGGTTGGTTTCTTGAGAATTTATTCTTATTTTTTCTTTCTACAAACCTCTTGGGTCCATTCTTGGTGGCTCCCGTGATCTAGGATCTCTTGGATCAAAGCCTCTCATTTCTCTATTTTCACCAAAACCTCTATCAGGATGTCCTCTGAATTCAGGACCTGAGAAACACATAATATACATGCATGTAATTGTACTACAATCAGTCACAACAGAATTACCATACCGTAAATCTTCCATTAAAGTGCCTATGAAACGAAAATGTCGATCCTTGTTTTATTGTACATTATTGTTGTTTGGTCTTTCTCTGAACATTTGCTGTATTTAAATGTCGACTTTGAGTGTGCGAACATTTTCTTTTCGCGGTTCGAAAATTATCATTTTCAACCAAAATGTGCGACAAGAGACTGGGCTCATGACAATGGATCGGTGACGTCAAGAGGTTGTTCATGCCTTTGTTTGCACAACTCCTGACGTCACATTTCTATAGTTTGACCGAGCGGGAATTGTCGCACTTTGAAACCCAAAATGCCCAACTTCGAGCGCGAAATAAAAATTGTTCCTGAAGCTCAATTCACTTTTTATTAACGTCATGTAAACAAGCAAATACTAAACTATCGTAGTAGCAAATAAAAACGGAGTCTGTTTTTTCGTTTCATAGGCACTTTAAGCACCCCCCTCAAATAAGTGCCTCCTAAGTTGATAATAAAGTTTACGAAATATGGTAAGAGAATCTGAGTGTTTGGTTTAGGAAATTAAATAAGCGCCCCTCTCTATTAGTGCCCCTCTTCTAATAAGTGCCCCCCTAAGAACTCCGAAATTTAATAAGCACCCAGGGCGCTTAATAGAATATTTATGGTATACTCTAACTAGACGATCAATAATACTGCTATTTATTTGAAGGGATGAATGAAGTTATTTTTGAAATGTCATTATCAATATGATCTGGCATCATCATCATCATCAATTATTATTATCGTCATCAACACTGTTATCATCATCATTATCATCAGCATGCCATCATTGTAATCATCACTTTTAATTTTTTATCATGGTCACTACCTGCCTCCCTTTCCCTCAATGTGGGACAATCAGAGAGATCTCTCCTACAGAGGAGGAGGTCAGCAGTAACTCTACATAGCAAACACAAGATATGCACCCTTGTTATTGAAATTAACAGTATTACAGTATCAAATAATTAAACATAACTTCTTACCTCTGTCATGTGGCGGTATGCCACGCCCATGGGGAGGGCCATCAGGTGGACCATGGAAGTCCCTGTGATTAGGACCAACAGGAGGACCTCTTTCATGCAAGTCAGGGGCCATGCTGTGACCTCTAATATCAGTCCCACCTCTCTGATCTGGACCTAATGAATACGTAGAAGCAGTATGACCAATATAGTGCAACCTATTGTTTTTTTTTGTTTTTTTGTTTTGTTTTTTTTTCTTGTTTTTTTTTGTTGCCAGGGAAACTGGTTGTTATGATACACAGTCACTAAACCAGGTGTTCACTAGAGACACAAGCCTGACACAAGTGTACGCAAGCACAAGAAATATACAAATTTGGATCCTTGTGTTTCTGCTTGAGCCTGAGGCCTATTTTGTTACAGTGATGTAGATGTACATATGAAAGAGTTCATACCTGGTCCCCACTGGTCAGGTGGTCCACGCATTTCATGTGGTGGTGGTCGTCTACCCATATCAGGGCCTGGTCCTGGGAAGGGTCCTGGGTGTCCTTGTTGTGCGGGTCCAGGGCCACCACCCATGGATCCTTGGGGTCCAGAGGGCTGCTGCTGAGGTGGTTGTCCACCTGGCTGTATTGGAGGTGCTGCTTCATTAGGCTTATGAAGAATACTCTGTCATGTATAATAGATAAATAAATAGAGATAATATTTAATACATATATATATACAAGTTATCATTGGTCAAAATCGACCAAGTGATGCAATAGTGTCAATCTGCCAAGGGCAACCATCAGAGCATATTTCAACATATTTTGCAAAGGAGAATTTTATTAGTAATGTAGTTCGTAAGGTTTCTTCAAGCGTAAAAAGACTCAGAAAAAATACTGAGCCCAGACGGGATTTGAACCTGTGACCTCCTGGATACTAGTCAGGCGCTCTAACCACTGAGCCACTGGGAATGCTTGAAGAAACCTTACGAACTACATTACTAACAATTACAAAGCGACAAATTACCATACGAGAATTTTATTGTTGAATAATAAAGACAATAGAGTATAATAACTTATTTGTTTCTCTGTCAAACTATAATTCAGAACATCCAACTTCCTGGAGCAAATATCACAGCATAAACACGTAGGCCCTCAATGGATGGCACAGTCACTGCATGACACAAACCATAGTAATGAACTATGGTAGTACAGTAATGTAGTTCGTAAGGTTTCATCAAGCGTAAAAAGACTCAGAAAAAATGCCGAGCCCATACAGGAATTGAACCAGTGACAAATTACTTGATATCATACCGTAACTATTTCCCACTCATACAAAAATGACTATATTACTACATTGTACTGTACCTGTGCAATAACTGGGTCCACAATTTTCATCACAACCTGTGCCTGGAGCAAGGCGTAGGCCAACTGCGGGTTCTGCAACAGCATCTGTCTCGCCTCTTCTGGGTTATTTTGGATGCAAATCTGTTATTAATAAATCATTATAATGAGCTACATGTATTTCAGGAAAGCAACTCCTCATGGATGAGATGGTACAATGGATGAGATGATATAATGTACTAGTCCATTGCAGGTTCCTTTTTCCTCCCCAAGAGGCTATAAGACAGCTTAGATATATCTTATCAAGTCATACTGTCATCATTTCTTTGCTGTACATGCATACACTACCTTCATTTGTTTCATCAATTCAAACATTTGTTCAGGTGGGAGACTTGCAACAGCTTGGGTGATGGCCTCTGGGGCTTCAGAGGGCGGGACAGCAGGACCATGAGGGCTGGCCTCAGGACGTGTAACTGCTTCTATACCTAAGGATGACATAATAATTGATATTAGACACGGACATTAAAACAGTGACATGTGCATGGAAGTACAATACAATACAATACAATAACTTTATTTATACACGATTAAAATTAAAGCTGAAAAGCTTTGTGTTGATCATTAGCTTGCTTTTATCACATGGTCTAGATGAAATTCCAGATGATTTGGAGTTTTTTTGAGCCGTTGATCCTTCATTGTAATAGACAGTGACAACTTTGTCTAGACCAAGTTAAAGAACAGATCAAGACAACACTCAAAGGTTTTTTAAAATAGCATTTATTTCAGTATTTTCAAAAAAACTCCACTTTTAATGTCACATACAAACTCTTAGGGTGCGTTCGATTGACATTATTCCAGAATAGGAATAATTCCAGATTCTGGGGCAGACGGATGATGTCATTATTCCGGAATATTCCAAGCATTCTGCTATGATGAGCAGAATGTTTGGAATATATTCCACTTATTCCGTAATCGGAACAGGCTCAATTGAACGGACATTCCGTATTATTCCAAGTATTCCTATTCCGGAATAAGGTCAATCGAATGCACCCTTAGTAAAACCACTAGAGAAACACAGCTTGGGCTACCTGTGCCTCAACTGTATATTGTACACATGTACCTTTCATCTCTTCTTTGTTCTTTTCTGATGCAGCACTATCAACTCTGAGTGCTCTTCCATTCAGTTCATAACCATTCAGGTTACGCATAGCACTAAGTGCAGTTTCTTGGTCCTTGTACTCACAAAAGCCATAACCTTTGGCTTTACCAGTCTCACGATCAAATACCAACCTGGAGAAATTGAAGGTTATTCACAGTTTTGACTAATGAAAATTACAAGATAACATCATGTTCCTCAATAAAGAATTCTTGTAAAGCACGATCATGTGCCGGCAGCCATGTTGGACAGCTAAAAGATTACCTTTCCCCTGAGGAATTTATTTATTTTTTCATGTAAAAGGATTTTATTGTTTGTGCGAACCCTCTATTGCTGGTTAGCAATACACGTCACGGCGGCCATCTTGGTTGAACTTCAACAAAAGATTGCTCATTAGTGTCTATTGTTTGTTCAACCAACATGGCCGCCGTGTCTTTATCTCTTGATTCTCAAGGGATTGATTGCAAGCCAAGAATACAGTCAACAGTCTCTAAGCCCAACATCTTGGGCACCAATATTTGATGTATCCAGCTTAAAGAGCAATTATATTAATTTATAGTAAAACAGTGCTACAGGAACCAAACAAATGTATGTATGTCTGTCTTAGATGCATGGGTGTCTGTCTTAGATGCATGGGTGTCTGTCTTAGATGCATGGGTGTCTGTCTTAGATGCATGGGTGTCTGTCTTAGATGCATGGGTGTCTGCCTAGAGAGAGTTGACTGTAGGCAGAAACAAACCTGAAGCTGACAACTGGTCCAACAACCGAGAATATTTCTTTAAGCTGCTCCTCTGATGCTTCATAGGGAATATTTCCAACTTCAGAAAAGAAAATATATATATATTTATGCCAACATAAGAGTTCACCAATGATCAGCACTTTGCGCTGTGATTGGCTAAATAGATGTCATTGATTCCATACTGTGCTGCATATTTTCCCACTCACTACAAAAACAACTCTATAATGAGTGATAACAACCAGAGACAGATCCAGGGGGTGGGGGCAGGGCATTACAACCCCTCCCCCATGGGTATTTACATGTACTGATGTTTTTGTCAGTCTGTCTGTCCATCTCCTTCTCTCTCACAAAGCTAAAAACCTGGATCCATTTAATCTTTCAAGATCATAATCATTCATGATTATCACATCAAAACAATCTACATTTGTATTGTTTAAACGCTACGGATCATGGTCGCTAGAGGGGGACAAAACAGCAACAACACAAAGGATTTCCCAAATAAATGTATTTTACAGACCATCTGAAAGTGATAAAAGTCACCAAACACAATAAATATTGTGGGAAAAGTGTTGATGAACATAATATCTGGAAACTAGCCAATTTGAAATCAAGCGAACCTCAGAGCAGATTTAGTTCAAATTTCTATTGTTCTTCATGATTCTGTCCCCCTCATAAACAAGCCACTATGTCATAATGATATAGGGTAATTCCTAATGTCAGTCATGAGATCTTACAGTACTCAGAATAGATTCTATATTTGTGGCTACATGTACTGTACATTGTGTACTAGTAAATCTACAAAACCAGTGTTAGGGATGTACATGTTATGTCATACATGTAGTCCCCATTATTGGTTCCCAAATACAAAGCATTCCTCATTAGCTTCTCTCGTTGGTTCACCCAACATAGTGGCTACATCTTTGCTATTTATTTCTCAAGGTATTTTCTGTCATATGGTTGTATGCACACATAGAATACTCAGTACCTTTCAGAAAGAACATGAACACTGATAGATTTTATACGGCTTCTTTTATACTGGACGTGTCATTTGAAACTAGCTACATGTACCTTGACTGAGACCATAATATTATCCATGCTGAGAGTGAGACAACTTAACAACAACTTTATTGTTGATACACTAGTGTTGGTCAGCATGAGAATAAACATCATGCTTAGCCATTCTAAAGACTCTCCGTTGCTCCAGTAGCTACTCCAGTACTGAGTATGCACTATAGCAGACTACAGCTTGACTACAGCACTCAGCAACTTTAGAAACGAGTAAAGGACTGGGAACGAGTTTTAAGAATTAATCTAATTAAAAAATGAACCCCATCACAAGAAAGAGCACATCAGAATTAATAAGTTTTAGGAGTTTGATAAGGTTTGGAGAAGCAGCAACTGAACTGCAGACATTTAAAAACAGCAAAATTTACAAAGAAATGTATGCATGGTTACTCGGGACATTTAGCGTCCCTACTGAACATATATAAGCTTACATTTCTTTGTAATTTTTGCGATCTTTCGAAGCTGTTACTCGTTCAATATCTAACAAAACCTTCTGATATGCTCTTTCTTGTGATGGGGTTCATTTTTTAACAAGACGCTCAATGAGCGTACACTCGGGCTTATGACAAGGACAATGTCAGTTGCGTGAGGAGAGACCTGACAATGACTGACAGTTGCGTACATGTATGTACATACATGTATGTGTCGAGTTCATTTGATTTGCCTTTGACTTTGAGTTCATTTGATTACCTTTTGACTTTGAGTTCAATTGATTTGATTTTGATGAGTTCGTGTAAAGGCCCCCTCTCTAGCTTCAGATCCCGAAACGTCGAGTTTGGAATCGAGTTCGAGTTCGGGTTCGAGTTACGGTTCGAACGTCGAATAAAACAAGGACATCTTCTTCAATACAATATCATTTCTCTGACGTCATGACAATCAGTGACAGTTGAGTGACGAGGGAGACTATGAGTCGGATGAGTACGAACATGATACGTCTTGAGGTTGCATAGGTCAGATGGTTCCGATAACGCCCTCGCGTTACGACAGTCAGGCAGCAAGCAAAGCGATATTAGCTATCTAAACAAAATCTACTGAAAAATCAAACCCTTGCTCTCTAGCTTCAGAGACATAATACGAAGCTGCTCAGTAACGGATTATTAACGACATGTTGCTTTCAAAACTAAGATTCATAATCTACTTGAGTCCTGTGTCTCCTTTATCTTTTCAAATCTGCGGAGTAATCTTGAAACTCCGGATACGATTAAATACGTCGCATACTCGTCATTTTGGAGCCGAACAAAACTACTACTACTACTACTACCGAAATCCGCATTTTCTAACTCGGGCGGCCTGCGGCCTGGGCCCGAGTAATTAGATTAATTCTCAAAATTCGTTCCCAGTCCTTTACTCGTTTCTAAAGTGGCTAATAAAATGTACATGTGTACCGGCATTTTTGAAATGATTATTGAAGTATTTATGCTATATCAAGGCTTATAATTTTCTGAATGTTTAGATAATGTATAATCTAGGTTATAACGTACCAAATACAGATCGTAGTGATCTATCTGCAGCACCACTCGACTGTTTTTGTGGGTTCACACTTTCAAGCAAGGCAGTCGCCATCTTGGATTAATGTGTTCTATCCCAAGATGCATCGGTGGATACTAACACAGGAAACCCAAATGCTACTCCGACTTGAGTCAAAACATATTTTTTCCCGAATTTTTTTGAGCATGAAAAGTGTTAACTGGAACCTTTTAAGGGAACTCAATAAAACAATTTGGCAGCTCAATCGTGATTATTTAGAAATCATAATCCATCGGCCATATTCGATTGCATCGGCTTCATATAAACATGATAAATGAATAATAATTTTGTAGACCTTGTATTTATATAGAATCGAAGGTAGAAACTTTAATGAAGATATATCTTTCAAAAGAGGCATTGTCAGAGTGGCTTGGCATCAGAACGCTCGAGAATTTATTTTCGCTTGCGATCCTTAGCAATATCTAAATTTATGTCGTGACGTCATCAACATTGCAGCACGGACTCAGTCGCTTACAGGCGACTTTATACGAAGTCAAAGAAGGCTTTTGGAATTCCTTCATACTTATTTAACGATTCTTAATTCAAGTGAATTCCTTTGACATGTAAATATGACCGAACTGAATCGAGCAATCTGCCGAATCATGATGAAAAGCAGTGCCGTCTGATCAATATCTAAATTCTTAGTACTACGAAAGGATGTGAAATGAAATTTCCGCTTCGTAATCAGAAATTTAGCTAAATTTCCCGCTTTCTTTAGAGAAAAACGCAGTTCCTACATCAAGGATTCTATCTTAGAAAACATTTTTAAAGAGAAAAATCGTTTTCACTAGAAACTATGGAAGAATTTTGTTTCAATTTATTCGAAATTATGACAAGTTTTGTTTTAGCTGATGAATATCCGAATTCTTACAACTGCTATTTTGAGATGCTGAGTCATGCGGGTAGTTGCGTCACTAATTTGCAATAACTGACCAATCAGCGAGCAGAATTTGTAGACATAAATTTGCTGCGATGAAAAGGTTTTTCATTCCGCCATTTTGACTTCGTCGAAGGCAAACTTGCGAACTTTTGTTTCAAACGTCGAGATTTATAGCTTTTCAGAGCCCGAAAACTCTTGAAAAACAACATGCAGATCTTTGTGAAGACTTTAACTGGCAAGACCATTACTTTGGAAGTCGAACCAAGCGACACAATCGAGAATGTGAAGACGAAGATCCAAGACAAAGAAGGCATCCCGCCAGATCAACAGCGTCTTATCTTCGCTGGCAAGCAACTTGAGGATGGCCGTACTTTGAGCGACTACAACATCCAGAAAGAATCCACCCTTCATCTTGTCCTACGTCTGAGGGGAGGAATGCAGATCTTCGTCAAAACTCTGACAGGAAAGACCATCACCCTCGAAGTCGAACCAAGCGACACCATTGAAAATGTGAAAACGAAAATCCAAGACAAAGAAGGCATCCCACCAGATCAGCAGCGTCTTATCTTCGCTGGCAAGCAGCTTGAAGATGGCCGAACCCTCAGTGACTACAACATCCAGAAAGAATCCACCCTTCATCTCGTCCTACGTCTGAGAGGAGGAATGCAGATCTTCGTCAAAACTCTGACAGGAAAGACCATCACCCTCGAAGTAGAACCAAGCGACACCATTGATAATGTCAAGACAAAGATCCAAGATAAAGAAGGCATCCCACCAGATCAACAGCGTCTTATCTTCGCTGGAAAACAGCTTGAAGATGGCCGTACTTTGAGCGACTACAACATCCAAAAAGAGTCCACCCTTCATCTCGTCCTACGTCTGAGAGGAGGAATGCAGATCTTCGTCAAAACTCTGACAGGAAAGACCATCACCCTCGAAGTAGAACCAAGCGACACCATTGATAATGTCAAGACAAAGATCCAAGACAAAGAAGGCATCCCACCAGATCAGCAGCGTCTTATCTTCGCTGGAAAACAGCTTGAAGATGGCCGTACTTTGAGTGACTACAACATTCAGAAAGAATCCACCCTTCATCTCGTCCTACGTCTGAGAGGAGGAATGCAGATCTTTGTCAAAACTCTGACAGGAAAGACCATCACCCTCGAAGTCGAACCAAGCGACACCATTGAAAATGTGAAAACAAAGATCCAAGACAAAGAAGGCATCCCACCAGATCAGCAGCGTCTTATCTTCGCTGGCAAGCAGCTTGAAGATGGCCGTACTTTGAGCGACTACAACATCCAAAAAGAGTCCACCCTTCATCTCGTCCTACGTCTGAGAGGAGGAATGCAGATCTTCGTCAAAACTCTGACAGGAAAGACCATCACCCTCGAAGTAGAAGCAAGCGACACCATTGATAATGTCAAGACAAAGATCCAAGACAAAGAAGGCATCCCACCAGATCAGCAGCGTCTTATCTTCGCTGGCAAGCAGCTTGAGGATGGCCGTACTTTGAGTGATTACAACATTCAGAAAGAATCCACCCTTCATCTTGTCCTACGTCTGAGAGGAGGAATGCAGATCTTCGTCAAAACTCTGACAGGAAAGACCATCACCCTCGAAGTAGAACCAAGCGACACCATTGAAAATGTGAAGACAAAAATCCAAGACAAAGAAGGCATCCCACCAGATCAGCAGCGTCTTATCTTCGCTGGCAAGCAGCTTGAAGATGGCCGTACTTTGAGTGACTACAACATCCAAAAAGAATCTACCCTCCACTTGGTGTTGCGTCTTCGTGGTGGTAATTGAACTTGTACGATAACAATATAATGATGAACTGAATGGCTAAGATAACAATGAACTAGTTTCAAAACTTTTTTTTCCTGGAATATTTTTGTTGTATTTGCTGGAATTATTTGGAGTTGCAATAAAGTTTAAGTAAAGCTGAAATATTGTTGTTAGTAGAACTTTTAGTTCCTAGATCTACCAATAAATTACAAACGTGCAATGGTTTGTACTAATTAGTACTAAATAGAAGAAATCAAGCAATATATGAGTATCACTATTTAGTACTAAATAGTACTATTTATGCTGCATGGTTGTACTCGTGGTGTTTTTATTTTAGCACAAAATATAATACAGGGCCGTACATAACCCAAAATTCAAGGGGGGGGGGGGGGCAGTACGTATTTGATAGCAACAAATAACTAAAAATAGTACAGTTCTCAGTACTTTTTGGTATATTTTTTGCCTTGCTATGGGGGGCAAATGCTGCCCCTGTGCTGTGTACGACCCTGTAATAGTCAAATGGCAAAAAAAGAATACAACATTGGGATCCCAACATTGAGATATATTTCAAAGGTTTAGTCAAATCACTGACCACTAAAGAACACCAATTTACTGTTTTCCACTTCTGTGGCACTGGCTCAATTATACAGAAAATATTTATTGATATGATTGGAGCATACTTATATTTTGAGCAGAAAATTGATGACGACTAGATTTATTTCTCGATGTTTCAATGCCTTCAAGCATCATTCTCAAGAGTGATAGTATAAGCAATAGAAACGTCGAGAAATAAATCTAGAAATCTAGTCGTCATCAATTTTCTGCTCAAAGTCTGCAAAACCAAATGTTTAATTCATACTTATATTGTATCTATAAAGGAGTTCCCAAGGGGATTTTTGACAACTATTTACAATATATCTAAGCAAGAATTATTAAGTTCAAATTATTGCATTCAAGCACTAGTGAAGTGGCCAATACTGGAGGTTTCACAGTGGTGCACTTGAGCAAAAAAAAAGGTTAAGTTGTATTTTGGTTCTTTCCCTGATGGCTAGCGCTGTTTTCTAGTAAGAGCAGGGGCATAGACAGGGGGGTCCCAGGGTGCCTTCCTCTGGGTCTACTCTTTAAATTTATGTTTTCGAGGAGGACAGGGGGGGATTTTGTAATGAACGATATGGAGTGTGATCCCCCAATGGAAAATCCTGGCAATGCCTCTGAAGAGTTATGCCATAGCAATATTGTATTTTGCTTCTTTTCCTGTCACTGTTTTCTACACTGTTTTCGATTAATAAAACAGCTTTAATAATATTTGTACAATTTATCTTGATTATTTACAAAATGGAAATTTGGGGCCCCCCTGCCCATTTCCAGACAATATAATAATTGGGCTCCCTGTGTTCGTCCTCGTTCCCAACTCCAAACGCGTATTCCTGGGGCCGAGTACTCCAATCCCGCAGTCGGTTGTCATTCCAGTCACAAATCGAAGCTTCGATCAACGAACTAAAACTCTTCCAAAATGGATCCACCTGTTGATATGGTATCAGGAAACACCTCTACGGAGGTTGAGGTAGGGTACTGTAGCTGCGATCTTTCATCTAAAGGCTGATACATCTCGTTAGAGGTATTTTAATTGTATTGTTTCTCAAACAGGTCCAGAATGGCGGGGAGAAGGATTCACACATCACCGTAGACGTAGTCGTAGAGAATCCGAAATCCACGGAGAGCGCAAAGCCCCAGACTGCAGAGAAAAAGCCCGCTAAAAGGTCCAAAGAAGAGAAGCGTCATAAAGAGGAAGAGAAAAGAATAAGTATGTAGTAATATCCTGTGAATATTTATTACGACTCAACAGATCTGTCGTGAATGCTGTGGCGTGTAAATGTGAATCTCTATCACTCAGTATCAGAAGCAAGCGAGCATATTCCTTCAAAATCAACTCTAATTTTCTGTTATTCGTTTTCCAGAACTTCTACTCCGAGCTTTTGATGGCCTTGAGAACACAGACGCTAAAGTCCATGCAATCGCGAAGAAATATGTACAACTGGTAAGCCTCGTAAAAGTAGCGTCCATAAATCATAATGTTAAATTATACAAGAATTCACAGATTGCTTGTACCGCAACGATGCAACCCCTTCTTCCAGTATAACTTTGTGCATTTTCGTCTCTGTATTCAAGCCTATTCCTAGTTCTACCAATTTCGTGATTCGATTGCCATAAATAGGAATGCGTGATTTTACGATAAGCCAAAAGTAAACTTTAAAATGTTGTAGTACTTTCAATTCCAATAAAATTATATTAATTCAAATGGCGTATAAATTAAAAGATAAAGCGTAGTGTACAATGTAGTATTCCTTTTGCCGATTACGTATATAATTCAATATAAATGTTTTTTTAAGGAAAATACCGAAACAGACAGACTCCTGCAGAAGTGCGTTACAGTTTTCACGCATTGATTGCCATTTGATTGTCCTTATATGGTAGCTTTTATTCTTAATGGCTATTTATGCTAAACAGATTATTCAACTTTTTATTCCTTTGATATTGACTTATTGTAAAGTCATCAAATCAAATGTATTTACAATATTTATATAACTAAAGAACTGAAGGATGACTCCCTGCAAGAACTGAGTTTTAAAAATGACTTGTGTAATCAAAATCGAAATTCTCCTTGAGATTCTTTGGATTTCAAAGGAGAATTTGGATTTTGATCACAAGTCACTTACACTGTTCTTGTATGGACCCCTAAGTGATCACTGATCAAACACTGAATTCTCCCCTAGACTCTATGAATTTCTAAGGAGAATTTAGATTTTGATCACAAGTCAATTACTCCATTCTTGCAGGGAGCCCTTCAATTAAGGTGTATAACATATGTTGTAGTTAATTATTTGCCGTAGCTAGCTATTTTTCCAGTTTAATGTTTCAAGATAAAGAATATATCCGAATAACAAACAAAGAACAATGAACTGGAAAAATTAGCTGCAATGCTAATCTTGGGGTTACGTACCTGTGTCTTCAGACGCTGTCTGAATTCTCAATTCCCATGTTTTTCGAGCTGATTTTTGGAACATTCAGTAGTTATGAGCTGCTTGTATGCCATGGCATCTGGCATCATTGTGCTGTGCTCACTCGAAGATGTGTAAAACACAGTAATAATATTTATTGGAGTTGAAGCAATAGAACTTACAACTACGATTGATGGAGAATATTTAGAACCTTGCATTGACTGATTCACAAGTTGTTTTATTGCAATGGGACAATCACAAATAAAATCTTATCAAATGTCATTCGTTCAGAAGGGGATCGGACTTCTAATGGGTACATGTGTAGCAGGGGCAAAGTCACATTTGCATCCATACAATGTTCATACACAGGAAAATGTGTCAGGAACTTATCGTAGGGACACGTAGCAGTAATAAAATTACTCCAATGAAACATGGAATTCTTGTAAAATTTGTTTATAAAATATCAGCAAAATTTGTTGCTAAATGTTCAACAAAGTATTAGATGACATCAGGGAACAAGCTGCTGCTACATGTCACTGGACCCTGCTACATTTTTGTTTGCAAGCAAACGAATGCTGCGGAGCATGATTTTGTCGCTGCTACATGTCCCTGGCATAAGTTCCTGCTACATGTTAGAACTATGGATGAACGTATCACAATTCTGGACATTCTGGACATTCAAACCCTTCAATTGCCTCTACCAAGTTAGTCAAGGAAACTATGTACAGCTATAATAGTGACAGTTTGTTCATTAAAGAACCTGTTGAACTCTTCGTAAGAGTAGGGGATTGTTACCTGGTTCAACAGCCTACTTCAAATTGGAGGCATAACATACATGTACAGTGTACTAACTCCTCATGATTTGTAAGCTGCTTGGCTGCCATTATACACCTTCATATGCAGCCTGAAAAAGTCCTCCATCGGTTGTAAAGCACTTTGAGACAATGTGAAATGCGCTATATAAGAACTTACTTATTATTATTATATTATTATAGTTCAGTCTGATTGCACATAATATGATTCTTTCAGGCTTCAGATAACAAATCAGTAGAACACAGGAAAAATGAATTAGAGTCAAGAAATGAAAAGGTAAATGACAGTGCCAGACATGTTAACTACCGGTATGTACGACACAAATATTTGAATGGGTCTGTGAAAGAACATAAATGACTTGTGATCAAAATTCAACTTCTCTTTTGGAATTCAAATAGGCTTTTAAGGAGAATTTGGATTTTCATCACTCAGCTGACTCCTTCACTTAATTGCACTCATTCAAAGTAATTTAAAGTATTTCAGAATATTACATACCGGTACATACATTATAACATTGTAAGCCACAAATTTAGCATGTATGCACATGTACATTCATTTGGTGTATGTAGCCTCTCTACATGCATGTATTACATGTATGTACATATGTAACAGAGGTTGGCGTAATATTATTATCCTCTAGGTGGATAAAATAATGATTAATTATTATTGATTATGAATTTTGTTTGTAGTTAACTAAAGAAAGAGATACTTTGCAGTCTGATTACAACAAAGCTACACTTGCTAAAAGTAAACTTGAAAGCCTGTGTAGAGAACTCCAACGCCACAGTAAACTAGTTAAGGTAGGACTAGACTAACATGATATCAGACAGAATTTGTGGTCATTATTTTATTCTCTCAATAATCTCAAACATATGAAATGTTTCATATTGTACTTAAACACGAAATCGCGCTATAAAAGGGACTGGACCGCCTTCATTTCACACCTTTCCAGTTCAGTTGAATCAATTTGAAATGGTGGAGTAACATCTTCGTATTCATGTTGTATTGAACGACTCAAAGTTCATAATTATTATTCAGCTGGACTTCAATAAAACTGTGCTAGATATCAATATTTTCAAAACTGATCATTCAAAACGATAACAAGATTTTGAAAATGAGTTCTTGATGTTATTAAAAGAACGAAGAAAGTCAAAAATTTGAATTTCAAATTTTTGAATTCAAATTCCGCACCCATTTTTACGATCCAGAGCTCTTGACAGTACGATGGATGACTGACAACTGAAGGTGATAGCTGCCTGGCACAGGCCCTTTTATAGTGCGGTTTCGTGTTTAACTGGTCAAGACAAAGTTGCAACATGTTACATTGAAGTTTACAATATATTTCAATCATTCCGCTACTACGTCGTGCCACATGAAGGTCTAATCATTTGCTGATGGAAAGAGGGCAGCAATTGCTTGACATCAATATACATCATTTACGGTCTCATTATAAATTTTCATCAGCTGAATACTCCAGTTTCGCGTTGTTTAGAGATGACCGCTGTCCTTGACAAAAGACGCATTTGTACAGGCTTATAGCCTCGATTCAGAAAACAGTCCGTGCAATTCAAAAATGTTTCTATTGTTTCATGTCAACATTTTTTCATGTTCTTGTTAATATTTGTGAATAATTAACACTGACTCGAGGCTAACCCTGTACAAATGTGTCTGATGTCAATAAGTACAGCGGTTTTACAACGGGGTCTGTGAACGCGAAAAGGGACTGTTGCACCTTTTCAATGGAATACTCTCTGCTTGATAGCACATGGAGGGCAGTGTTTGCCCCTCAGTCAAAGGTAGATGATGAGATTCAAGGACTTTTAACAGCTGATTGATAGCAAGCAATTATTTTAAGACCCTGACCTCCCACACAACAGACACATACTCAGCCTATCGGCATGCTTACATGACTATAATTGTCATTCTTCTTACCAATTCTTGATACCATTCTTGTTGTATTTACCCCCGTTACTGGAGTTGAATTTACTCTGTGGGTAGTCCCTACCTCTTGTCAGGCGAATTGAGTAAAATATAAATAAAATAAATATACTTCGAGTCACTCCATTGACTCCCGAGGGCCACAAGTCCATTTGCTTTGGCTATTTAAAAGTGCTTAATCCTCATGAAATAAAGACATTTATTAATTATTTATTATGTTCATTGTCATTTAACAATAACTTTGTATACTGTAGGAGGAATGTCAGCTGAGAGCTCAAGAAGAAGAAGCAAAGAGAAAAGAATTGTCTGATAGATTTCAGACTACAATTAACGACATTTCACAACAAATGCAAGACAACTTTAAAAGGAATGAACAACTGAAAATAGAAAATGAAGAGTAAGGATTAAATTGATTGTTATATCAATGTAGTACATGTACATAACAAGGCCTGTGTTATATCAATGTAGTACATGTACATAACAAGGCCTGTGTTATATCAATGTAGTACATGTACATACAGGCCTGTGTTATATCAATGTAGTAAGGCCTGTGTTATACAATGTAGTACATGTACATAACAAGGCCTGTGTTATATCAATGTAGTACATGTACATAACAAGGCCTGTGTTATATCAATGTAGTACATGTACATAACAAGGCCTGTGTTATATCAATGTAGTACATGTACATAACAAGGCCTGTGTTATATCAATGTAGTACATGTACATAACAAGGCCTGTGTTATATCAATGTGTACATGTACATAACAAGGCCTGTGTTATATCAATGTAGTACATGTACATAACAAGGCCTGTGTTATATCAATGTAGTACATGTACATAACAAGGCCTGTGTATATAGTACATGTAGTACATGTACATAACAAGGCCTGTGTTATATCAATGTAGTACATGTACATAACAAGGCCTGTGTTATATCAATGTAGTACATGTACATAACACAGGCCTGTGTTATATCAATGTAGTACATGTACATAACAAGGCCTGTGTTATATCAATGTAGTACATGTACATAACAAGGCCTGTGTTATATCAATGTAGTACATGTACATAATTATATCAATGTAGTACATGTACATAACAAGGCCTGTGTTATATCAATGTACATAACATAACAAGGCCTGTGTTATATCAATGTAGTACATGTACATAACAAGGCCTGTGTTATATCAAATGTAGTACATGTACATAACAAGGCCTGTGTTATATCAATGTAGTACATGTACATAACAAGGCCTGTGTTATATCAATGTAGTACATGTACATAACAAGGCCTGTGTTATATCAATGTAGTACATGTACATAACAAGGCCTGTGTTATATCAATGTAGTACATGTACATAACAAGGCCTGTGTTATATCAATGTAGTACATGTACATAACAAGGCCTGTGTTATATCAATGTAGTACATGTACAAGGCCTGTGTTATATCAATGTAGTACATGTACATAACAAGGCCTGTGTTATATCAATGTATATCAATGTATATCAATACACAAGGCCTGTGTTATATCAATGTAGTACAATACATAACAAGGCCTGTGTTATATCAATGTACATAACAAGGCCTGTGTTATATCAATGTAGTACATGTACATAACAAGGCCTGTGTTATATCAATGTAGTACATGTACATAACAAGGCCTGTGTTATATCAATGTAGTACATGTACATAACAAGGCCTGTTATATCAATGTAGTACATGTACATAACAAGGCCTGTGTTATATCAATGTAGTACATGTCATAACAAGGCCTGTGTTATATCAATGTAGTACATGTACATAACAAGGCCTGTGTTATATCAATGTAGTACATGTACATAACAAGGCCTGTGTTATATCAATGTAGTACATGTACATAACAATATATCAATGTAGTACATGTACATAACAAGGCCTGTGTTATATCAATGTAGTACATGTACATAACAAGGCCTGTGTTATATCAATGTAGTACATGTACATAACAAGGCCTGTGTTAGTATCAATGTAGTACATGTACATAACAAGGCCTGTGTTATATCAATGTAGTACATGTATAACAAGGCCTGTGTTATATCAATGTAGTACATGTACATAACAAGGCCAATGTGTACATAACAAGGCCTGTGTTATATCAATGTAGTACATGTACATAACAAGGCCTGTGTTATATCAATGTAGTACATGTACATAACAAGGCCTGTGTTATATCAATGTAGTACATGTACATAACAAGGCCTGTGTTATACATAGTACACATAACAAGGCCTGTGTTATATCAATGTAGTACATGTACATAACAAGGCCTGTGTTATATCAATGTAGTACATGTACATAACAAGGCCTGTGTTATATCAATGTAGTACATGTACATAACAAGGCCTGTGTTATATCAATGTAGTACATGTACATAACATATCAATGTAGTACATGTACATAACAAGGCCTGTGTTATATCAATGTAGTACATGTACATAACAAGGCCTGTGTTATATCAATGTAGTACATGTACATAACAAGGCCTGTGTTATATCAATGTGTACATGTACATAACAAGGCCTGTGTTGTCAATGTAGTACATGTACATAACAAGGCCTGTGTTATATCAATGTAGTACATGTACATAACAAGGCCTGTGTTATATCAATGTAGTACATGTACATAACAAGGCCTGTGTTATATCAATGTAGTACATGTACATAACAAGGCCTGTGTTATATCAATGTAGTACATGTACATAACAAGGCCTGTGTTATATCAATGTAGTACATGTACATAACAAGGCCTGTGTTATATCAATGTAGTACATGTACATAACAAGGCCTGTGTTATATCAATGTAGTACATGTACATAACAAGGCCTGTGTTATATCAATGTAGTACATGTACATAACAAGGCCTGTGTTATATCAATGTAGTACACATAACAAGGCCTGTGTTATATCAATGTAGTACATGTACATAACAAGGCCTGTGTTATATCAATGTAGTACATGTACATAACAAGGCCTGTGTTATATCAATGTAGTACATGTACATAACAAGGCCTGTGTTATATCAATGTAGTACATGTACATAACAAGGCCTGTGTTATATCAATGTAGTACATGTACATAACAAACAAGGCCTGTGTTATATCAATGTAGTACATGTACATAACAAGGCCTGTGTTATATCAATGTAGTACATGTACATAACAGGCCTGTGTTATATATCAATGTAGTACATGTACATAACAAGGCCTGTGTTATATCAATGTAGTACATGTACATAACAAGGCCTGTGTTATATCAATGTAGTACATGTACATAACAAGGCCTGTGTTATATCAATGTAGTACATATACATAACAAGGCCTGTGTTATATCAATGTAGTACATGTACATAACAAGGCCTGTGTTATATCAATGTAGTACATGTACATAACAAGGCCTGTGTTATATCAATGTAGTACATGTACATAACAAGGCCTGTGTTATATCAATGTAGTACATGTACATAACAAGGCCTGTGTTATATCAATGTAGTACATGTACATAACAAGGCCTGTGTTATATCAATGTAGTACATGTACATAACAAGGCCTGTGTTATATCAATGTAGTACAGTACATGTGGCCTGTGTTATATCAATGTAGTACATGTACATAACAAGGCCTGTGTTATATCAATGTAGTACATGTACATACAAGGCCTGTGTTATATCAATGTAGTACATGTACATAACAAGGCCTGTACGTGTTATATCAATGTAGTACATGTACATAACAAGGCCTGTGTTATATCAATGTAGTACATGTACATAACAAGGCCTGTGTTTCATTTGATTTAAATATGTCACCTGTCACCTATCTTCTGTGCACCTATAAGAGGTACATAAAGGCTGATTTACACAGTACAACTTTTGCCTACAGCCATCGCATACAACTAGCTTACAACATGACTTAGGAGTCGTAAGTAAGTGGTAGGGTTGATTAATTAGACGACACAACTCGTGTTGTAAACATGGTGTGAGCAAGTTGTATGCGATGGTTGTAGGCAATAGTTGTACCTTGTAAATCGGCCCTAAGGCCCCAACATCCTTCTTCCATTTAGTGTTGTTCCTGACTGCGCACCATACTTCATCCCAGGACTTCCATCCAGCTCTTGTTCTCTCTTTCTCAACTGTTCGTCGCCATGTTGTTTTTGGCCTTCCTTTCTTTCTCCTTCCTTCTGGTGCCCATGGTGATAAATGGGGGATCATAATTATCTTTTTCAAAAAAGAAAAATATGTGCATGTACAATTTTCACAATTATTCTATGTACTTATTGGCTTATAGTGGGAGAGCCAGAAGGGAAGGTATTTGGCTCAAGGTCATGATTGCTCCATACAAATGACAGAGAGCCAAATACTTTCCTATCCGGCCAAACCGATCTCAGTCAAACCATGTATGTTTAGTTAGAGTCAACTGGGTTCGTATGTTTTTATGGATCGACCCGCTCTAGCAAGACTGTAAAAACAAGTTTTATGAACTTCTAAAACTCCATCCCAATTTACCTTTATCTAAAAGAGTATTACACGAATTCTAAGCAAATAATACAAGAAAATTGGAGGTTTCTTGGTGTTGCAGAACACCAGATGACGTTAGACAATGAACACAAAGAACGAGAAGAATGAACTTGAACCAAAACAATACCCTGCATACAAAGAAACCTAACCAAGAATACAATGCAGACTGTAGCACCAAGAAACACCCAGAAAATTACAAAACTTTGCTCATGAATTATTAATGAGTTTTAGAAGTGCTTATAACCTCATTTTACGGTAAAATGTCCAAGATTTGATGAAGTTTGGTTGAGAAAATCCAACTTAAAGTGTATGTAAATGAGGACACTTGTATCAACCACAGTTATGATTAATTCTGTTGTGATTTCCTCATGAATTATTAATGAATATGATAAGTAAGTTTTAATTTCCATGGTAATAGTTGCTGTTACGTTCATCCTGTCACAGTCGTGTTAGGATGTCTTGTGGGCAGGCCTGCAGCTCTTAGATATGCCAATTGGGTCAATACTATCAGAGTAAAACAATACATACATACATATAGTTTATTTTGACACGGTAAAATCATCAGTAACATAACAATATAAGTTGATATACAAATAAAAAATAAAAATAAATGCAAACTCTTACTGCATACTGATTTACATGATTGCTGCGTGGAAATCAATAGAACAAGTAGATAATAGTAGATAATGAATTCTATTGTTTGTATTATCCAATCACAACAGCTCTTCTGAGCAGCTGCGTGTCACCTCGATGATGATGGTTGTGATGATGATGATAATGAATTCTATTGTTTGTATTATCCAATCACAACAGCTCTTCTGAGCAGCTGCGTGTCACCTCGATGATGATGGTTGTGATGATGATGATAATGAATTCTATTGTTTGTATTATCCAATCACAACAGCTCTTCTGAGCAGCTGCGTGTCACCTCGATGATGATGGTTGTGATGATGATGATAATGAATTCTATTGTTTGTATTATCCAATCACAACAGCTCTTCTGAGCAGCTGCGTGTCACCTCGATGATGATGGTTGTGATGATGATGATAATGAATTCTATTGTTTGTATTATCCAATCACAACAGCTCTTCTAAGCAGCTACATGTCACCTCTGTCTTGTCATTGAATGGTTTGATTGACATTAATCTAAATATGGAAACCTTTGTGTATTTCTAGCCTTGCAACCAAGCTCAAAGGTCTTGTTTCACAGTATGAGACAAGAGAAGAGGTGAGCTGAAGTGATCTCTGATCAAAATACAAATTCTCCTCGAGGTTCTTTGAATTCTAAAGGAGAATTTGGATATTGATCACAAGTCACTTTCACTATCAACCTCTTCATATTAAAATATATTTTGTCGTAAGACTTAAATGCCAATCATACAATATTATGTTATTGTTATTATTATTGTTTATCTGAAATTCTGTTTTTGTGTAGCATGTAGATAAAGTGGTTCAACATAAACAGCTGGAACTGCAGCTTGCAGAGGCCAAAATGGCTCAACAAAGTCTTCAATTTAATGAAATAAAGGAGAAATCTTTGTTGGAAAGACAGGAGGTAATGACAGCAATCTTCTCAACCTTAATTTTCAATGTTTTCTTTTGTAATTGTTTGGTTAATGTTTGTCTTTGTTGTTGTTATTGTTATTGTTCATAAAAACAGATGCTGAATTCGTAAAGTAATTTGTTGCATTTCGTCAAGCGTAAATAAAGACTCGGAAAAATCCAGAGTCCCATACTGCAACCTCCTGGATAGTAATCAGGTGCTCTAACCACTGAGCCACTGGGAACTCATGGGATGAGTGGAGTCTTGAATAATATTTATTTATTTATTGATGCTTGACGAAACACAACAAATCACGAGCTACTGTATTACCGAGCGACAAATTACCTTATAACTTAGATGTTGAATAATATTATTGTTTTAATGTACGTTGCAGCTGTTAAAAGATTCTCTGGATTACAGAAAAAAATATGAAATTATGGCACAACAAGAACATGCACTCAAAGCACAGGTTGGTATAATTATAGTCATTTTCATATGAGTGGGAAGTAGTTATGGTATGGTTAGTGCTGTGTGGTAACCGTGCCGTTTGGTGACCATGGTGACCATGCCGTACTTGAATGAAACAATAAACTGGATAAAATTAGACGCATCATCAATATTCCTTATTGTTTGCACAATCATCATTTTACCCTATAGTGATGATTTCAATTGAAATATTCTGTAAAAATGTAATGGTATTCTAATGGATTATACCATGTTCTGTTATTTGATATGCAATTTCATTAAGTTCTTCAGTTTGATTTGGTTTCCCTGTGGTAGTAGAGACCAGAGAGGACTGGTGCATATCCCCCTCTAAGCTCCCAGTAATGTCCTACATATGTACCTACAATAATTATTAAACAATGAATAACAATAATGTTTTCTTCAGTTGGCTATGTACACAGAACGTTTTGACGATTTTCAGTCAACTTTGAACAAAAGCAATGAAGTTTTCGCCACATTCAAGACTGAAATGGATAAGGTACAATACCTTATAACACTATGCACATACATGTACATGTATTGCCACACAATGCTGTGCTGTTCCTGATCAAACCTCACTACTTGAAACCCTTCCTGGACAGATGTCTAAATTCAGGGTGGTGAATGATCCTGAGAAAGTCTAACAGGATTTCAAAGGTTTTTTTCCAGACTCGTCCAGGATTGAGTGTTGAATTTCTGGAATATAACAATGTTAGTCTTGGTTTCCAAGCCAAAATCTCAGGCTTGAATTTTACATGTAATACGGTTACCTCTGGTATTGCAAAGTTTCACTTTTCACTTTAATATACCAATATTGACACCCCTACTGGTCCCTGGTGCACTGTTCGGTATTGCAAAGTTTCACTTTTCACTTTAATATACCAATATTGACACCCCTACTGGTCCCTGGTGCACTGTTCTAACTGAAGTACCTTTCTTGTTGGTGGACACCTCACATGACATCAGGGTTGTACTTTAGTAGCACCAAATATATGTAATATCTTCTCACTCATGCAGAGATGGTACATGTAGTGCTTTCAATAAGATTTGAAATTGGCGGCTGTGTATAAGTAGTAGTCAGCTGACATTACTGATTTTGTTAGATACAAAAGCACGATTTTCTAGTGAATAGCTGGCAGTAAAAGGCAAAGTAGCCGGCGGTTCATCGCCTGTAGTTGCCTTCTATTGAAAGCACTGTACATGTACTCAACATAATGTACAAAATGTATGAGTTATGGCTGTGATTGATGCCATTTTAGATGACAAAAACTATCAAGAAATTGGAGAAGGAAAACAAGACATTCAAGTCAAGATGGGAAAACACTAACAGATCACTGCTGGCAATGTTAGAAGAGGTTAGAACTTATTACTGCACGTGTTCACCCTACAGTAATTGAAGGGCTCCCTGCAAGAACAACATAAATGATCTCTGATCAAAATCTAAATTCTCCTCGAGATTCTTTGAATGTCAAAGGAGAACCTGGGTTTTGATCACAAGTCAATTACGCCAGCATTCTCGCAGGGACCCCTTGGCTAATGCAGCTTCTGTGATGTCTCAAGTCTAAAATTGTTGCCAACTTGGTCTCGGGTGATTGTGTGGCAATCATGCAAACACTTAAATCTTTTATTTGCTGTAATTTGTCCTTTTCAGAGATCCAATATGGAGAAGGAGATCCAAACTCTTACAACACGAAATTCAAAACTAGAAAACCTCTGTAGAGCAATGCAAAAAGGCCTACTCGTGCCAAATAAGGTACAAAAGGTAAACATTGCATTGAAAAAGAAAACTGCATAGTACTGACTGTTACAAAGGAACTGTAATAATAAAGGAAAAAAAGGGTAAAGGTAAAAGGACCTTGTTTAACGTCGATAGTTCCTTTAGCCAGAGGCTAATCTTCCAGGAAGCCGATGGTGCGCTCAATTTATCCCCCTCTTTCCATCAGTGCTCCATTTTACGGGTATTTAAAGCTAATTTTAGCTTTAAAAAGCTACACGGAAAGGAAAGAAGTCGAAATATCACTGGGAATCGAACTCAGGACCTCTCGCACCGAAGGCCGCACACTAACCAACTGTGCCATCCTTGCTCCTTAAATAAATTGTGAATGAATGGATGACCCACCAATGAATTGACCATCTGGCAGACTGTCATTGATTGCATGAATGACTGTTTGACTGATCGATTGACCGACTGACGAATTGACTAACTGACCTAATTCAATGATTACTCTTTTTATAAATTCTCTACAGGAAAATAATTCAGTAGAAAACCCTGAATCACAAGAATCAGTCCCTGAGGTATCAGAGAATGCAAATGACAACCTTGTCAGTAAAAATGATGTGTCAGCAAAAGCTAAAAAGAATGTTGAAGAGCCCAACAACGATGGAGAACCCAAAAATGAGGGCAAAGCCAATGAGGGAGAACCCAACAACCGACAACCTGAAAATGAAGAAGAACCCAACAACGATGGAGAACCCAAAAATGAGGGCAAAACCAATGAGGGAGAAACCAATGAGGGAGAACCCAACAACAGACAACCTGAAAACGAAGAAGAATCCGACAATGGTGGAGAACCCCATAACGAGGGACAACAAAATGCCGAGGGGGAAACTAATAATGATGGAGAACCCAATATTGATACAAATTCATCATTAGAAACTAAACAAGGTGAAACCAATTCTAAAGTAGACATAAGCAATGGCAAAGAAAATAGTGAAACAACAGAAGCTGGTCAAGATTCTGATATACAGGAAGAATCATCAAGTAATGATACAAAGCGTTGTGAGGATGCAGAGACTTCATCGTCATCAAATACAGATGCCAGTTGAAAAAGTTAATTTTTAAACTATGTGTACATCTGTGAGACCTTGACATGCTATACTACTTAGTAACTGTATAGACTTAATACCTTGACAGTTTAACTGACACATGTCAATCAAATTCGTGTATGTGGTACTGTGTATTTATGCTAATTTTAGGACACCCTTTGTAACTTCATTAAGTGCCCCTAGTATTCTCTAGTCTATACGTTAATATTTAAAAGCAATGTAATTTTGTCTTTTTTATTCATTGTTTATAAACTTTTGTACATTTTGGAGTAAATTTTCAAGTTTAAAATGTATTCTAGAGAGTGATGTTTTGTATAAATAATAAACAACTTGTGCAAATTCCATTGCCAATACGGTATTTTACGAATAGATAATATACAGTCCACTGCAAGCCAGCTTTTCATGACTCCAATTTTCTTTTTGCCAACAAAAAGTGACGGGATCCCTGTGTTAGATGTTGAACAGGTTAAAAAACGCGCTTCAAGCCGATTGGCCAAAAACAGATTTTACAGTGATTTCCAACGTATGCTATTTTGAAATTCAACGTTCAACAAAAATCTGATTATTGGTTGAAACGTTCTGTACGGCACGTAGCTCGACTCGGAACAAGAAAATCTTGGCACTGATTGGCTGGATAAAGCACAGGCAGACCAAGCAATTGTCTTGTATATACAGTAAATGTATGGGTCGAAAATATCGTAAAATTCGTTTGTAATAAACTTGGACAAACCTTTGTCTGTAGTTGTTTTTGATATTATGCAGATCCTTTCTAGCTGGATTTTAGCCGTTTTAAGGTTTTTTTTTAGATTTTTCTCCCCACCAGTAGTAACTTGCCACCTACAAACGAATTTTACGATATTTTCGTATATACAAGCGCGCGCTCCAAGCTAAAGCGGCATTCAAATCAAAAATATAGGTTTTTACGTAACGCATCCAAAGAAAGCGCGCGCTCTTTGATTTTCAAGCGCTGATTGGCTCCAGCTTTAGTTCAGTTCTATTGTTACGTTTCGTTACGTATGTTACGTATAAAACCATGGCTCTAGACTTTTTCTGCATATTTCGTTCGTAAGTCTTTCCAGTGAAAGTTTACGAATTCTCTCAGCTCGTTTAAAGTGCATTTAAAGCGTCAATCGTTTACAGATTTCATTTACACGTCGAAAAAATAGTTACAAAGCCTCCTACAGAAGAAAACATCAAATAGTTGAGCAAGTTACAAGTTTCCATCGTTGCGCAGGAGCGAGAGCTCTTGCGCCGAGGTGACTAATCACAGTCATAATACAGAACAGGTAAGAACCGCATTAAAAATCAAAAATCCTTTTTACTTTGTCTCATTCTGGCCTCTCGTACTAACCAGACAAGGTTGGGTTTGTTTTACAGCCTGCTAAATAGCAGATGATCGCGGTCTTCATAATGCTGAAGCCAACACAAGTCAATAAAGTTATACAACTACTCAACTACTAGTAGAATCATGCGCCCGTCCATCCAGGATGAGAAGATAACCACAAGTCAAGCTACAAAACAATGTACACACTGTAAGTAAACTTTGTGGATTTTTATTGGTTCAAATGTTTAGTTATAAACTTGCGCTGGGTTTGGAAACTGTGGACAAGAATATTGGGACTGAATAGAATACAAGGCGCATTTAGAATTATATTATAGTGATACAATTTACGATTTGAGAGAAGTACCATATGAAGACATGTTCAGCTGAATGACAATATAGTTGGAGCATATTTATAATATCAACGCCAAAGATACAACACAACAAATGAGCAGCAAGAAGTATTCGAGTGCGGGAGCAGGGGAACGGACGGGGCGGGAGGTATGAGCATTATAAGTTAACATAAAAATAAAATAGCGAAAAGTCAAATTGAAAATTCACTTCACAACTGTGTTGTAGTGTTCTTGTTTATCTAGTAAGCTTAACGCTGTCTTACTCTAGCCATAGTAATGCGCTTAAAATAAATACAAGAACAAAAAAACCCCGCACGAAATCGAAAATGCGGTGCTTTGCGCAAATTGAAAAGGTTTTTAAAGTCATAGTCCTTTTTCTCTTAAATTATGTTAAGGCCTGTTTTTGTGATTATTATTCTATTTCAGTGAAAATACCATCTCGTAGTAATTATTTAAAAAAAGCTATTCGCCAAATAAGAAAGGAAAATAACGTGAATTGGCCTATTCGAAATACATCTACAGAGAGATAAACTACGATCCGAGTTGGGATTCGAGTTGGGATTCGAGTTGGGATTCGAGTTAGGATTCGAGTTATGGGATTCGAGTTATGGGATTCGAGTTACCGGATTCAAAATATTCGAATACCGAATGTATCGACTTATAAATCCTGTCGAATTTCAGGGTTTTTTTCCTGTGCAACAAAATGCACAATATAGCAACCCGGCGTTATCTACAGAGGCAAGTAAGTCCTACACAGGAAACCCAACCTCGACTCATTAGCCCTCGTGGAAAATCCAATACGGCCGCCAGCAGGGTGCTTTTATTACCAGAGTCACAGTAAATCGAAGCTTTTCTTTGACTACAATCAATGAACCTACATGGCTTTACATCATGTCGCCTTTCCAGGTTTTTATTTTATTTTATGGGTGTAATACACCAGTTTTTTAATGATGGATGTAATAGACCGATATCTCAAGGTTGTGTTCAGCTTTAATAATTGATGGGCAAAGAAAAATTATTCTCAACTTTAATAGGCTACAAATTCGGAATAGAGTACAGATTTTGTGGTAAAAGACAAAAATCGCTTTTTAAATTGTTTTAGTTACAAAAGTTTTCGAAACTAATTAAAAATTTCGAAAATATTTTTGTTTTCTGAACGAGCAACCTTGAGAAATTGGTCTATAAGTTACAATAAGTTCAATAATAAATTCCCTCTGCTCGCAGGGTAATAAAAATTACAAACTACAATGAAAGACAAGTTCGGTTTCATGAATCGAAAAGTTCGAAGTTTTGAGTTCAAAACTCAAGCTAATAGTAATACACTCATAAATTATGGATTGAAATAAAACACAAACATTAAAAAATAAAAGAAATACTAAACGAAACTTACCTTGGCTTTGAACGAATTGTTTTTATTTTCTCTGCTCGTGTTCTGATGTTGTTCAGTGGTTTTCCAGTGATTGTAGAAGTAAGTTATAGATAATCTTTTTTCTTGTACCCAGCATCATCAGTAAACTTCTTCGTCAGTAATTTGCTGTCATTTCAATCCATCTCTAAAGTAGATTTTCTTATGGAATTTTAGTTCTTGAAGTCACATTATAAAATAACTTTTATATAACGCGCGCTCTGATTGGCTGATTAGCCGTGTTTCATGAGGCTATGCAAACACGGTTTTCGGCCAAGACATGTCAAAGAGCGATTCAGTGAATTTGAACGACATTTGTTTGTTGTCAAAAATCATTTTATTTACTATTTTTAACAACGACCATGGAATCATATTTCTTTCTTGTTATCTCTAGTTTAAGTGTTGTCCAGTTATGTTGTTGCTGTTTTCAAACTGAGAAACTTCAAGTTTTGTCAATAACAAAAATTTCAATACGCTTACGCTTCAACTTCAAGCACAGGTAGCCCAAGCTCTACTCATGAGTCATGGCAGCTTTGCCTATAGTATCAGTTTTATTGAAAAACCTAAAAACACAATTTCTCTGAAAATTCTGAATAAAGTTTACTAAAACAAACACAGTGTGTTTTACATATGTATACATATGAGGGGAAAACAAATACCCAAAATGATTAAAATGAGCTGAAATTCACTCCAGATGTGAAGAATATATAGTAAAACACACTGTGTTTGTTTTAGTAAACTTTATTCAGAATTTTCAGAGAAATTGTGTTTTTAGGTTTTTCAATAAAACTGATAGGCAAAGCTGCCATGACTCATGAGTAGAGCTTGGGCTACCTGTGCTTCAAGAAGCGACGACAAATGGTTGAAATTTGTGTACAATATCGAAGAAAAAATAAATATCTTAACTGCTCAGGATTCTCAAACACATACTCAGTCGTTTGTTGAAATGTAGAACTAATAAACGATACCATTTCCATACTAAACGAAGCGTTTCTTTAACGTACGGCCTTTAATACAGCCGTGTGTGAAAAATGTCCAACGTACTGTACAGCAAAGTTTTACCTCTTTCTCCAGCAAGAAAAGTGTTTAAGAGAAAACAATAGCTTCTGGTGTCTCAGGAACGTCCATCTTTGACTTATTCTAGTCGAACAAAGCGAGGAAATCATAGAAAATACGACAAAGACTGCATTTCGGCTACTTCTCCATTCATCAAATTCACAACTATTTCAGATTGTTTTGGCGATTCATTGTCAGTAAATCGGCTTTTCTCACTTTGCTTCCTTTTTAAGTGTGCAGAGTTCACATAAGAAGTCCAGAAAATACATATTTCTGTAGTTTTCTATCAAATTATGAGTCGCTTTGTCTAAACTTGATTTCTTTCGTGAAATTTCATTGGATATCACGCGATTTCTGACGCTTTTCAGGAGAATCGCACATTTGATCACTGAAAACTTGCGTAAATAAATATAATATTCCTAAATAACCTTGTAGTTATTTTATAAAAGAAATAGAAAACGTTTTTCCGTGTTTGCACAGGCTTATGCAAACCTCGGGAAAGTTTGGGAGAACTCTCGAGCAGGTGAGAGTTTTCACCGTCTGCTCTCGAGTTCTCCCAAACTTCCCCTCGGTTTGCATAAGCCTGTGCAAACAAGGAAAACGTTTCTTATTTCTTAATGCAAGGCAGCCATCTTTGAAAATCTGTCTTTTTTTCGACGTTTGGTGGCAAATTGAAGGTAGAAAACAACTTCCCCTTTGTTTACCTTTGTCTTTCTGCTACTTTTACATCTGCAAAGGTTTTAGCAGCTATTTTTTGAGGATTTGTTCTTAGCAAAACTTTACAACGAATGTCAAAGCTTCAGAAGGAAAGTCTTAGCTTGTAGATGTCATATTTCAGCCAATCAGAATCAGTCGCTCGTTTTGATGTGTAAAATGACATGACAGCTTACTGGCTTCTTCTGAGGCATGAAAAAAGATCAACAGACTTTTGAGATTTAGTAACAAATTACCTTAGCTATAAAACAGGGGATTGTATCGTGGTTCGATAAATCGTATAGAGTAACGCATTACATGGCTACAGAACAATTTTTTTTCCAATGTTTTATCCGCATTTCATTGATATTAAATCTCCACGTTCCATTTCATGGGACTAATGGGATGATATAAAAGAGCATTTCTTCAAAATGACACAAAATATTCCATTTATATATTTTTGCAGATATACATTATATTTCTTGGGCTGCCTGTGGCGGGGGTAGTTAGCTTTGGGAGGTAGGGATAGTAACGAGAAAAGTAGAGTGTCACGTGACAGGGTGGTCTGGGGACAACGAGCTTGTCCAGGAGTAAATTTCATGTGTGGAGGTTGAATTGTCTTGGTCTCTCAGTCATTCGGCTGCACTGATAGAGAGCTAGATCGACGTAAATATTTCCTTCTCATTTTCATCATCTTCTTACTACTGCTAAACTATGTCCTCAAGTTAATAACCTATCGACTGATAATCCACACATGAAATTCACTCCAACGTGGAATTTAATTAACTAATCTAGAACATGCGCATTTGAAGAATTTCAAGAATTTGATCTTGTTTTCTGAGTTCAATAATCATCAGGAGTTTTTCGATGCGAAACGCAGTTCAGGTCTGTAAGTTCTGGTGTAGTTATGACGTATGCATGCCATATTCCATGATTTTTACGGATCATCTGATTTCTAACAACAGCTGTACAAGAAGCTCTTCCAATAGAAGAAAACCGTCAATCAAGATCTTCACTGTTCGCTGTTTACAGTTCCATCTCCTCGGCAATGACGAGAATGAGCTCTTATCTCGTGGGATGGTGGGATAGAAATCCAGCAGAAACCAAAACACCAACCCCGACTCCACAAACTAAAGAGGTTCCATCGTGTCGCGCGATTGTACTCTATCAAGACCGGCAGTCAGTCGTGCCAGTGAAGGATGCACGACAAAATTCCGACAGCCATCAGCCACTGCGCGTCACTCTAAAATCGATATTGCTGCAATGTGGAAGCCGAAGCAACAACCAGGTTGACGTACAGCTGGCACTTCCTTTGTCTGGACTTTGCAGTATTAGCTGTCGTTTATGCAAGACATTACGACCTGAAGTCATCTTTGAAGTGAGGTGCATCAGCAAGCAGTTCTTCAAGGACGTCGACACTTCCGTTCAAGGACTTGCTCTACCAGCTAACGTCATTCTTGTACCATCTCCCGTCGACTTTTGCACAAAGATCTTCATTCAACTACCAATTGCTAGGCAATCTCTTCCCATGCTTACTTTCTATAATGATCCAAGAAGCCACATCCAACAACAACCTGAAATTGAACTAAGAATCCATCTACCAGGAGTTGACGTTGTGAGCGCACGTTTCTGTGTGCTGTTCAGGCCTGAAAAGCTCGTTCAGATCAGATGTTCTAAAGGATATTTCAAAGAAATTGTCAAATACATGGAAATACTTGGTCTTCCTTTGCCAAAGCGAATCTCAGGTGCCAAAGCCATCGCTGGTTCTGAGATCGTTCCACACACAGACGTGGTTGAACCTCTTAATGCTAACTGTACTTCCTTTACAACGATCTGCATCAGTCAAAGATATGAGCAAGTTGAAGTTAAGATCAACATGACATTGTCAGGGCTTTGTCACATCAGTGCCCGTCTGTGCGCACTTTTTAGACCTGAAACCATCATGGACGTCACATACTCGCGAGAAGTGTTCCACGAAGTTGCAAGATATATCAGTCTTGTTGTCCCTCGTACAATCATTGCTACAGCTTTACCTTCAACAACGCCTAGTTCTGAGGGCACGCCATGCAAAATCACTGACTTGCCAAGTGTGATGTCTGTTCCAGAAAAAGTTCAACTAGATCCGCGCACTGCGAAGCTCACAGACAATGAACTAGAAGATGCTTGCATATCATCTGCCTTACTGTCAGGACACGATTGTAATCATAACTCATCTAAGATAAAGTGTTGCGATACATTGACTGGCTCAGAAATATTCTTTGGCATCAAGAATAAAATGCCTGATGTGAACAACAACAAGATCGATGGCCGCATACAGCCAAAGCCTCTTCTAGCATCACCATCGTTACTGTTTGCCAAGGCAGTACAAGAGTTGGCAACTACCAGAATGGCAACAGACGAAAGGACCCAGACTGACACAAATTCAGAGGGTTCTACACAAAAGTTCTGTGAACTAGACGATGACGAAACACCTTCATTTCCAACAGCAACACTAGATACTCTGAAAGAGAGTTCTAAGGTCAACACCTTTATCATTGAGCAAGAGAGTAGCATTTGTAATGTTAGCAGCAACATGGATGACAGCAAACAGCCGAAACCTCTTCTAGCACCACCATCGTTACTGTTTGAGAAAGCAGTAAAAGCGTTGTCAGCAACTGCAGTGGCTTTAAAAGAGAGGACTCAGAATGATTCAAAATCTGGACAACCACCACTACAGTCAGATGACACCATACCAACAGCATTATTCGGAGACGATGTCCAGGAAGAGGATCAGGCTAACACAACAGCAATGCTAAACAAGGAAAACCATGATGACATCCTTCAAGAAAGAACGGAGGCGTTTGTTCGGCAAGAAAGTAGCATTGACAGTGTTAGCAGCAACAAAGATGCCAGCAAACAGCCAAAACCTCTTCTAGCACCACCATCGTTACTGTTTGAGAAAGCAGTAAAAGCATTGTCAGCAACTGCTGTGGCTTTAAAAGAGAGAACTCAGAATGATACAAAAACTGGACAACCACCACTACAGTCAGATGACACCATACCAACAGTATCAGTCGGAGACGATGTCCAGGTAGAGGATCAGTCTAACACAGTAGCAACGCTAAACAAGGAAAACCATGTTGACATTCTTCAAGAAAGAACGGAAGTTAATTACCAGGTGTCAAGTCTAGTTAGTGTACTACCAGAACCGCCAGTGGACGAGGTCTCGTACGATATACCAGCTCCTTCAGTAACACAGCTTCAACTAGACATTCATGCAGAACGTGTTGATAATCGATCTGAGATGGAAGTCCGAGTAGCAAGAGATTCCAAGTTACTTCGAGAACCGCCAGTGCAGAAGCTCTCGTTAGCTTTTGACATTCACGAAATACCAGTTCCTTCAGAATCGGAAATTCAGTTAACCATTCATGCTGTCCGTACTCCTGTACCATCTACAACTGATATTGTCTTGGAAGATGAAGGGACATCATTAGACGAGATCCAGGATGAAGACCCTAGCATAGTGTTCCTTGATGTGAAAGAAGTTCATTCGTTAAACGATGCTGTAAGAACTGCAGTAACAAAGATGGGTGATGTTCAAGTAGTGAAATTGGTCACAGCCTCTCTGGAACAATTACCAGATGTGGTTCAGCAAGAATACCAGAGTGCCAGTGGTTCAGTATTATCTGTAGGAGATTACCAGACTACAGATGAGGTCAACACAGTACCAATTGCAGTTACAAACGTGGTTCCAGGACAAGGTTCAATATCAGCTGGAGACGTTCCGGTATCAATTCAACATGATACGATAAGCATATCATTGGCAGACGAGGTACAAGTGGCAGAGCCACTATGCATAATTACTGCAGCACCACTTCCAAATGTATTATCATTAGCAGAAGAAGTGCAGACTACAGGGCAACATAACCCCGTACAGGTAGCAGTAGTAGATGACGTCCAGGTAGCAGATCAAATCAACACAACTCCAGTGGAGAAATCAACTAGCAGTAATGAGGAGATTCCAATTTACAATGTGAAGACAAACAATATTCCGCAGATCAGAGCTTCTCCACTACTTCAGAATGCCAACATGAGTGTATCTACAAACGAGTCTTTGCTGGCCTCAAATGATACTTGCTCTGCTTTGGGGGAACATCGCAACCTTGCAGAATGCGGCTATCCAAATGACTCGCTTCACATACAAACCATAGAGCAAGCTGTAGGTAGCAATTGTGCTGTATCTGTAGAGCAAACACTTGTAGTTGAAGGGCAACCGAATAACACAACATGGGTTAATATTCCAATGCATAGTGGCAATTTGTACGCTACTGGTGGTGGAGAGCGATCAAACGTCTCTAACTATGAATTTCATAATGGTGTTTCAAATCCATCTCAAGTGATTGGAGCATTTCAGACCACAATGCAGGATTTTCCAATCCAGTCAATGGAGACCCAACAGTCTCTACAGTTTCAGGATCTGGGTGTGAAACGACAGATGAGCGACACAGAGATGGTTAAAAGGGAATCTTTGATGAGTATTGAATCCTGTACTTCAGAAACTGAAGTCATGGACAGTGAAGACAGCAATTGCCAAGAAGTATTTAGTTCCCAGTTTACGAGTAAACCCAAGAAACCCCAAAAAGTACTTTTGCCCACGTTTAGGAAAAACACCTCAGCTTCATCCAATCAATCTGGAATTCAGAATTCGACTTTTGGTGGAAACCAGTCAGCATTCTCTGGAAATACTGCTCAAACTCCTGCACAAACTTGGACATTTGGTGCAAGCAACCCATCAAACCAGTCGGTGTTCTCTGGAAATGCTGCTCAAACTCCTGCACAAACTTGGACATTTGGTGCAAGCAACCCATCAAACCAGTCGGTGTTCTCGAGTAATGTGGCACAGCAATCTGGACAGACGTTGCCATTTGGTGCAAACAACAACACATCAAAGCAGTCGTCAGTGTTGTCAGGGAAAACAGCTCAGAATGCTTGGGATACTTTTGCATTTGGTGCAAACAACAACACATCAAAGCAGTCGTCAGTGTTGTCAGGGAAAACAGCTCAGAATGCTTGGGATACTTTTGCATTTGGTGCAAACAACAACACATCAAAGCAGTCGTCAGTGTTGTCAGGGAAAACAGCTCAGAATGCTTGGGATACTTTTGCATTTGGTGCAAACAACAACACATCAAAGCAGTCGTCAGTGTTGTCAGGGAAAACAGCTCAGAATGCTTGGGATACTTTTGCATTTGGTGCAAGCAACACGCCAAAACAGTCGTTAGTGTTATCAGGTAACGCGACAGAAAACTCTAAGCAGACTTTAGTATTTGGTTCAAACAACCCGTCAAACCAGTCATTGATCTCTGATAATACGTCACAAAACCTTGAAAAGCAGTCGTCATGTAAAACCACAAGATTCAACTATTTTGGAAATCCGTACGTCAGCCCGCTACATTGTTGCGTTCACCCTAATGAGTCGTCAAAATATTCTCTTTTTGGAGAACCGTATGTGAGTCCACTGCATTGCTGTAAACACCCTAATGCGTATGGGCGTTCCCATCAGTTCAGTTTCTCATTAGGAGACCGATATCTTCCTATCAGCCAAAGAGAAAGCAACTCTCAAAGCCACGCAGAACCACTAAGAGATGGTGAAGGATTCCCATGTTCTGAGTATATCAAGTTTGACCCTGTTGATTTGCAATTGTCCACCTATGGAAATCCAACTACACCTGATAGCCAAGGATTACTTACTGAAATTTCTGTGCAGAAAACTTCTGGTAAGATCCAAAGTACTTCGTATTTTGGGGATTTGTACGAAGGCCCTCAGTGTACTTGTGGACGCCTCACAACAGACTTACAAAAGTACACGGCATCTACCTTTGAACCAAGCAAGCTTACTCGTACCAGTAATACAGAGAACAACAATCGAAGTAATGTACAGGCAACACATTCTAGAGATAATGGAGCAAGTCAATTACCTGCGTTGGAGAACAAGGAATTGACGGTCACCCAGAATATCGTCTCGTCGAACAATGGAGTAGACCTCACTCGTGGCGTGTTTGCCAGTATGGAAGATGTGTCCGAAAAGCTGTATAATGGAAGAAAGCCTGAAGGTTTGGATTCAACAAATACTATGCAGGAAAAGTGGTCACCTGTGATTATTATCAATACTTGTGAAGGTTGTGCTCGAACTATTGCTAATGCAGTCAATTTGGAAAACACTAAAGTGCAAGGGCAGCATTCCAACGAGACATCGACGAAAAATTGTGAAGCTGACAAGGAAAATGCTGTTGAAATAAAACAAACGGAAGGAAAAGATAGTATCGATAAAGCCATTACCACCAAGAAGCCTAGTCCAGTGGCGAAAGAGATTGTCCAATGTGGCACGCAAGAGGAGGATTCAAAATATGTTTCTGAAGAATCTACCAATACAGACGACGACGCTGATCAGGCAAGCCATATTTTTGTGATACCAAAGATCGATACTGAACATATTATAGGACTTGTCAAACAACGCTTAGCTGAAGAGTTAGCATTGAAACGTCACCAAGCGACCACCGAAGTTGCATCGAACAACGAACAGCATGTTGCTTACTCTGCAACAGCAGCATCGTCCTCTCCTCAGACTACAAATCTTCTAGTTAAATACTCCTCCAAGCACCCATTTGCACCAACACCTTTACCGTCTAAAAACGACAACACAAGACAAGAGTCTAGTGGAGAATGTAACAACGTAGAGGACAGCACAATCAATTCTCCACATTTGCTGAATCAAACAGCAGAGAAAGATGATGGATCACCGCAATGCAATGAGAAGGATTTAACCCTTGACGAAAAAGATCAACCTTGTAGTGCCTCTTCAGCTCGTGCTGAACAAGATCAGACGACGGCAAATGATACGACAACGACAGATCCTCCCACACACCACCAAGAAGTGTGTAGACAGCTTGAAGTATGTACTCAGGATATTCAGAATCTAACACGTCTCATGGCCAGCACTTACGGGATTTCTCAACCTCAGCATAAGCCACGTAACGTGGCACCGACCATCATTCGAAGGGTGGGACCGAAGAAGCAAGCTCCTGTGGTCTCTAAAGCCAAGAGAGTTTGCTTTGGGGTGGCACAAGGTAGACATATTAATATTATATAATAGACATGTTACCGCTTTTCTATGTCATGGCAAAACACAAAAGATATCGCTCCCTCTCACGACCATGATCCTTAGCGTTTTAACAATGGATTGTTAGAAGTGACGTCATACTGAGTGTTATAGTGCATTTACTTTTCATTCTTTTACATTTCATTTTTCACCGCGCCCACGTGGCGATCTGTGATTGGTCCGTTACAACACTTGCGGTAGTAACAGACAGTAATTGCCGAATCTACAATATGTGTTAGCGACAATTGATTGAAGATAAAGGGAATAGCAATAGCCATAGATTTGCCAATCGGTTTTTCCTATTTTTTCTAAGTCATGTCATTATTCCGACCACCTCCTGTAAGCGACCAAAAAGATATGGTCGCCTACAAGAGGTTTGATTGTAGGTTGAGGATAATATTTCGGGTTTCCTTATTTCTTTTAGTTATCTTCCCTCGGTCATCCAACTTATCATTGCGGAAGAGAACTTTAACGAAAGTCAATGCTGACGAGGACGCAAATCTCCCTCATAAAGTCAAGCGTAGAATTTCAGAATACGAGGTCGCCGAGGCTGCTTTAAAGCCCATCACAACCGACACCGTCCAGCAAAGCAGACGGGTAATGAAGAGAGAAACCATTCCTGAGGCAGTGAAACGTGAAACAAGAAAGAGAAGATTTAGTTCCACACAGGACAGTACCATAGGTAACAACACCCCAGCAACACCTGTGGCGGATACAAGGGCGATTATTAAAGCTATCAGAAGCAAGAAAAACTAATCGAAATCTAACGGAACATTGTATATATATATATATGTATGGATATTGTTGTTAAATGTTGTTGTAGATATTTGTAGATATTTAGACGCGAAACGCTGTTTAAAACATGTGTGTATTTATTAATATCTTTTAGTGATTATCTGAATAGCAGGAGTCAATATATCATTCTTTTGATGAACATTTGTCTGACTGAGCCGATGATGATGACGATGATGATGATGATGAAATGATGTTGTTGTTGGCACGCGTTTCTTGAAATTAAAGGTGTCCTATCCCATGATGCCTTGCGCCAATGTTTTGATTTAGTGTTTACATGTACCTGCTAAAACTATAATGGCGACCCTAAAGACCCTGTCTCCTATCCCATGATGCCTTGCGCCAATGTTTTGATATTGTGTTTACATGCACCTGCTAAAACTATAATGGCGACCCTAAAGACCCTGTGTCCTATCCCATGATGCCTTGGGCCAATGTTTTGATTTAGTGTTTACATGCACCTGCTAAAACTATAATGGCGACCCTAAAGACCCCGTGTCCTATCCCATGATGCCTTGCGCCAATGTTTTGACTATATTAGTGTTTACATGCACCTGCTAAAACTATAATGGCGACCCTAAAGACCCTGTGTCCAAGCCCATGATGCCTTGCACCAATGTTTTGATATTGTGTTTTCATGCACCTGCTAAAACTATAATGGCGACCCTAAAGACCCTGTATCCAAGCCCATGATGCCTTGCGCCAATGTTTTGATATTGTGTTTACATGCACCTGCTAAAACTATAATGGCGACCCTAGAGACCCTGTGTCCTATCCCATGATGCCTTGCGCCACTGTTTTGATATTGTGTTTACATGCACCTGCTAAAACTATAATGGCGACCCTAAAGACCCTGTGTCCTATCCCATGATGCCTTGCGCCACTGTTTTGATATTGTGTTTACATGCACCTGCTAAAACTATAATGGCGACCCTAATGACCCTGTGTCCTATCCCATGATGCCTTGCGCCACTGTTTTGATATTGTGTTTACATGCACCTGCTAAAACTATAATGGCGACCCTAAAGACCCTGTGTCCTATTCCATGATGCCTTGCGCCACTGTTTTGATATTGTGTTTACATGCACCAGCTGCTAAAACTATAATGGCGACCCTAAAGACCCTGTGTCCTATCCCATGATGCCTTGCGCCACTGTTTTGATTTAGTGTTTACATACACCTGCTAAAACTATAATGGCGACCCTAGAGACCCTGTGTCCTATCCCATGATGCCTAGCGCCAATGTTTTGATTTTTTTTTACACTTAGATTTTCATTCCGACAACTATGCATGCCTGCTGATTATCGAAATTAAATTTTGAAAATCCAATGAAAATCGAGCTGAGTAATGGGAAGTCAAAGTGATCCAGATTTCTATAAATGCCGCGTTTGTCCCAATTCAAAATGGCAGTGAACGAAAGCGTGAAGAGGCTTATCATCACTCATTATCACACTCATTAATAATTCATTAGCAATTTCGCTGTCGACTGGCCATGGGCTGTCCAGGAATTCACGTGCTTTAACCTTTAACCGCGGTATCACATCAATTATAAAATCAGTTCTTTATCAGTGACATTATATTTATTTAATTATATGTGGCGATCAAAATCAAAAAAATCAATAAACTGATTGCCTGAGACGGCACTGTTCCCCGGGCACTGGTCATGCAAAGGTCTCAACAGATGTCGGATCATCGACAGTTTTTTGAGTCACGTTATATACGACCATACAAAATTCGTGTCCGTTTTGTATCTTATCCACATATACAAAACGGACCCTCAATATATTGTAAATAATGATTACGAAATGAGTGTCCGTGTGCGTGTTGCTTGTAGCCGTGGTAGATACAGATCCGAGACCAACGCAAGGCGAGCCGGATCTATATCTACCGGTTACCGAAAACGGACACGAATTTTGTAAATTGTACTTATCAAATCCAACGATGTATATCTGAAGCAGTTTGGCCAAGAAAATCGAAGCTACATGTGATATACAAATTAGGATGATTCTCTCTTAGAGATCTCTGCTACGGGTATGATTTCTATTTTACCATATTACAATCAGTGGTATAATGGCTGATAACAGCATCGTAAAATCCATATATCAACACCGCTACCAGTGGCCAGTGGTGATATCATTGATATCTTTGTGAAGTACCCTGGTTCCAGAGGCTACTATTAGTGGGGAGGCGAGCGAAGAATGTAGACCCGACTTTCGAGACTCTGGAACCAGGGTACATGTGAAGATATCCGGTTTTCAACAACAACAAAAAGAGAAAATCTGTGTTTTCTACCACTGATTGTTATATGATAAAAAGTAAATTACATGGCCGCTTGGAGATACGGGATTTATCTTCTCGAAAATAAATTCCACATCTCCGCGCGGCCATGTAATATCCCCTATATATAGTAATTTATTACTCGTGCCCAGGCCTACGGCCGGCACGAGGTTAAAAACACTGCTCGTCTTTTTGTGTGTGTGTGTGTTCAGGTAGCGAATTTGCAGAACGAGACAACGAGTCTGACCACGAGAGAGATTACAAATCACAGACCAACCAGGAAGCACCGGAGGTCAAGGGGCAAGTTCAGCTGTCAAATTCACTCACGTAAAGTAATTCTAAGTATGTTTTTACTCGTGCCCAGGCCTAAGGCCGGGCACGAGTTGAAAAACACAGCGAGTACTTTTTTTGTTGTTGGTCCATGTCGCATATTTGCAGAACGAGACAACGAGTCTGACCACGAGATGACCCATGACCCCATGGTTTCTGAGATATCTAGTGTATGCGCCCTGCTATAATCATGTCCTAGACTTGCTGGCTACAATTTTATAAAATGTAATCACGATGGTCGGATAACGCAAATTGAATTCCAATTCATCTTCAAGTTGGCATATATATGTATATATACAAATATTGATTCTGCAACAGTTTAACTTCCATTTTGTTTAACTGATAAAGGGTTTCTAAGCTTCCATTGTCTGGAGTGAGACTGGGAACGTGTGTCTCGGTCAGTTCAGTTCGTTCCTGATCTCTTCGTTCTTCACAGTTCAGTCCAGGACCGTACACAGCACAGGGAGGGGGGGGGGGGGGGGGGGGGGGTGGCAGTTGCCCCCATCACAAGGCGAAAAAGATACCAAAACGTACAGAGAACTGTATAAATCAGCCGCCATCTTTAGCTATAGCATGCACTATGGGTTTCCTGTGGTAGGATATAATTGTGTTTGGGTTACCTGTGCTAAAGATGGCGGCTGATTTGTCGCTGCTGTATAAAAACATGACTTATCTTGGCCAATTGATTTGAAAAACTGCTACTGGAAAACCCCTGGACACGTGAATTTTACTCCTCAAAGTAAGAAGCTGTTATTCTGGGGGTGGTTTTATTCATGGAAAGCCGAAAACATCCGAAAAGACAGGTATTGACAGTTGATCATCGAGCCAAGGCTCCCTGCAATCTGGATCAGAGAAAAACAACTAATGCCTTAATGGACTGATTTTGAAGCTGAACGTGGTGCGAACACAGCCTTTCCTCACTCATTGGATTTGCCTGATTTGGACATTTTATAATCTTACTTTCGGGAGTCTTTCGTTTTTCGACGAATACCGGCCAAAAAAATGTTCGAATAACCGATAGTAAGCTTATTAAATTGACTGAAAAAATAATCCAAGGGAAATTGGTTTGAGTTATTTTGAAATACCGGGGTTGCACTGTACGTTTGACCTGCAACCTGCAACCTGCAACCTGCAACCTGCAACCTGCAACCTGCAACCTGCAACCTGCAACCTGCAACCTGCAACCTGCAACCTGCAACCTGCAACCTGCAACCTGCAACCTGCAACCTGCAACCTGCAACCTGCACTTTACACCGTCCGCTCTCTCAGACGGAATCATTTCAAAAAATAAAATAAAATAAAAATATTTTGAAGCAAACCAAACCCGTTTTAGTAATAACCTTGATATAGTCTTTCATTCGCTAGAGTTTGGGAGATATTTATTTTAGAAGCGAAAACGACTGAGAGGTTTTTAAAGAGACGGCCAGTTAAATACGTACTGCCCCCCCCCCCCCCCCCCCCTTGAATTTTGGGTTATGTACGGTCCTGCAGTCCCTCACCGAATGGAAGGTGGAGGCCCATAAGTATGCGTCTTTCATGTATTCTGTATGCATGATAAACTACATACTAAGGCAAAGTAGCTGAGACAGAATTCAAAGTGTTTGATCAGACGATTTTGAATAATTCGCACAAAGAATGTTTATGCGAATTATTCAAAGTCGCTCTGATCAAAAAGTTTGAATTCTATCTCAGCTACGTTGCCTTAGTATGTAGTTTATCATGCATATAGTCGCTTGTCTAGTAAGAGCTCATCGAAATCTTGAGATATTTTAGAAAAACTGATTTCAACCATCTTTGTTTACCTCGATCGAGCTGAAATTGACATGATTCTAAATTTCCATCTTTGCCCGATAACTGGTGCAAAAGTCGTTTTGATCGGTCTAGGATAAGTCTATCAATTCGCCAAATGAAAAGTAGAAGTGTGGTCAGTCAAAAACTACTTCGAGCCACCCTTAAACTCTCAAAACTTATCAGTTGCGAGGTTTCAATTCAGTTTGGCGGCGTTGCGTGTACTAGAGGAAGCCATTTAAGTGCTCCCACACAGCAAGTTAAAGTAGTAGTATAATCTACGCAGAAAGGAAGCCGTTATAGTACATAACTGCAAGCCACCGCAGACATATCGCTACAAATTATCGTATTAGCGTAAATGTTAACTCGGGCTTCTTAATAAAGAGCGGATAGATTAAATGTGAAACCTAAAAACTTATTTCTATCGTCTACAAAAGTAGTTTTAGCCTATTACTGCACAATTTACTGTAAAATAGAATTTCCACAGTCGACAATACCAACTCATGATGGGTATAAACGGTGACTGAAGGTCAGAGTGCTAGTAAAGAAGTGCCAATAATTAAAAATTCTAAATAAATGAAAGTGAAAGATGTTGGTCAAAGAGCAAAATAGTGCAAATACCTTGGACAGATTTAACCGAACTAAATATAGGCATCGCAGCGTGATTAAAACATTTGGTCATTCGTTACGTGACTCGGTAGAGCATGCTTGACTTTTGATTGCATGTATGAAGTGTATCAAGTAGATTTTCTCTTCTATATTGACGATACTCGAGCACGGAAGTGAAAATATAGCCAAGAACTAAAGTTCAATAGTTGATGAACATCTGTGATGCATTTACTTTTCACCAAGACCAAACTTCGTGTATTCTGAGCGCGTAAATTGATTCACTGACAGTGCTGGTTAGTACGTGACGTCATGGCGGCCATGTTGGTTCCCGATAACAAAGCATTCCTCATTAGCTTCTCTTGTTTGTACGCGTACCACCAACATGGCGGCTGCGTTTTTAAATCTCCAGGGATTGATTGCAAACCAGCAACGAATTGTTGAGAAATCGTGTACAAAGTACTTGGAGTAAAGTCAACAAGAAAGCCAATGTTATCAGACTCGGCACAGGAAGCCCGAGTAACTAAAGCTTATAAGAATCATCGATTATTTCTTGTTGTTCAATGCATTTTTAGCAATAAATCATGATTCAGATATTTAGTCTGACCAAATCCATGACGGCTAAGGATTCTGCAAGGAGTCTTACAGACAGACAGACAGACAGACAGAACACTAACTCCCGTCAAATTTAAACCATTGTTTTATAGTTTCTGCCATCTGAAGCTCTGGCAGATGGTACGCTACAAATAGGTGTCGGCGATTTTCGATAGTGCCGTCGTGTACTGGTTATAACGTAACAGCGTTCACAATGGAACAATGTGTAAAACAAACGACTCTACACTCTGCTATTGCATTGTAAAACAATTATAGATTCCGGTACACGAAGACAGAGCCCGATTTTGACATTTTGCGTACTTCTTGTTGCTTTGTCGATATTGTTTTTGTGTTGGAATGTTGGGGGGGGGGGGGGGGGGGTGGGGAAAAAATTATTCGTGTTCGAATCGCGTTAACTCTAGAAGGGGGGGGGGGGGGGGGGGGGGGGGGGGGGGGGGGGGGGGGGGGGGGTGTACTCCCGGAAATTTAGGATAGGGGGTGTGCCGCCGGGTTGTCGAAACCCTGATCCTATTTAAGGATGGAAAATTTGAAAATCCATACCCTTTCCAAGGATTTGTAACTGAAATATAGACCCAATTTAAGGAAAAAGTTAATAGTATTCCTTTGCAAATCGCTAATATCAGAAGTGCATACGCTGGCTGTTACGCAAAGCGGATTTTTTATCAAAATAAAAAAAGTGTACCCAAATTAAAGATCGAATATTTTATTTTATGGTGAAAAAGCAAAATATTGTACCCAATGTAAGGATCTGGAGGTTCAAAAACCATACCCTATTCGGGGGCACATACCTATATAGCATATATATGGGAGTACCCCCCCCCCCCCCCCCCCCCCGGGAATTCCGATCACTGTGCGATCCCGAAAACTATCCGAAGATTAGGACTACTTACGGACGGACTTACAACTCGATGGCTTAGTGGCTACACTCACTCTTGTTTTCTTTTGTTTCTTTGCATCTACTAAACACTGACAGCTAATTAGTAGTGCCCAGGTTTAGAGTGATTCCAATAAACCTGGGCACTACTAATTAGCTGTCAGTGAGTATTAGATGCAAAGAAACAAAAGAAAACAAAAGAGTGAGTGTCTAATAGTGTGTATTGATGTAGTTAGTAATGCCCAGGTTTATTGGAATCACTCTATTGGAATCACTCTAATATATTGCTAAATATTAATTAAACAACAAAAATCTATACTTGTTAATCTTTTATTTGATATATAATATGTCTCTATACGATAGATTGAATCGCGCGATACGAACCAAACGGTATACCGAATAATTAACAGCAAGTGAAAGTATTTTACTGCCGTGAGGAAGCCATTCAGTAAATGTCGTAAATACAGTCGGGATGATCATTTAGTCCCCGGCATGCAGGCAGTTCTCTTCGTTGTATAATTGAAAGAAACCAATTTTAAACGTGTTAAAAAATATCGTTCTTCACATGATATTGTATTAATCGGCCGGTGGACAATCCGGCGCATATATGACTGGTTTCCACTCCATAAAAATTGGTGAAACACTTACATGCACTGAGCGCTCTAATCACTCTAAAGGATTTTGGGAAGTTTTCAAAGTGCATGCAGCTTTAGTCTCTACAGTTACTGAAAGTGCATATGAAGCGAAAATTTTTCTTTTAACAATCGATTACATATGAAGTGAATAGTGGGATGTTTCAGTATAGTTTGTGTTTTGAACTTCGCATTTGCGAGTTATAAAGGTTTGAAATCGTGATATGCTAATTCGGTGACGTCAACTTGGTTGCATGCCGTAACTTATTTATATTTTTTCAAGCAGCACTCTTCTCTGAAATAGAAAAAAAAAGTTTAACATCATTTAGTTGTAGAAAACCTTTTGTCAGATTAAAAAAATGTCAATAATTTGCACAATGGCGCTTTTGTATAATAAATTGCAGCCAAAATGACGTCAAAATGACGTCGTTATATTAGCATATCACGATTTCAAACCTTTATAACTCGCAAATGCGAAGTTCAAAACACAAAATCCTGAACCATCCCACTATTCACTTCATATGTAATCGATTTTTAAAAGAAAAAACGATTTCGTTTCATATGCACTTGAAGTAAGAAAAGTTCTCTGATTTTTAACGACTTGAAAACAGCTATTAATTTTTATAATACTTATGTGGCGGTACGAACAACTGTCTTCTTGAAATAATTACAAACCATCGATCAAAGTGCACTTAAGTTTGGACAGTCTCGCATACATTGTTGGACGAAGCCTCTAGCAAACATGCGTGCGCGCGTCTAGTTTACGTTAAATTTTGGGAAGCCATTTTATTTGTTTTCTTTTTTTTAAAGGAAGCCATTTTAATGCATCTTAAAATGTGTACTTTGTCGGAAAAATAATAATTTGAAACTTCATAGTCCAGCCGGCAAAAACCATCTCTAATGATATCTTAATTAGTGTGAAGTTCCTACCTGGCAAGTCAATGTTTGACTGTATGAATGGAAAACCATTAAAATGCACGCATGTTTGAAAGGTTATATAAAGGGAAATAGCAAAGACACACAGAAACAAACAGTTCTCTCTACATGTGATTAGAAGAACTTGTCCTTCACCGGCTTCAACGAGGTGTACGCTTTGCGACTCAGTCACACGAAAGAGTCATCGAGCTGAAAAGTTTAATTCCACTAACTGGTGCAATCCTACGTGACAAACAAAGACTTTTTATATAATCAAGGAAGCCATTTAAGTGCAAGTACGTTTGATATCAACCTGTCATGAGCGCAGGTGAAATGACTCGTCGAGAATCACGTGTGTGAGTATGATTTCAATTGGTATTCAGTGTTGTGGATCATTTGACAACGCCACCAATGAGAAGCTGCCTCCTACAATAGGATACGTCGAGAATAAAAAATGACAAAATTTAAATGTACTCTAATGCGACAAGGAAGCAATTTGTGCCTTTTTATTTCAACTTTCAATACATTTGGCTACTAAATGGGTTCCTCTTCGACAGTTTGATTCAGTTCGTATCGTAGTTCGTCTTTGGCCACGACTGCAAGCCATTTGAGTGCGAAGAACAGCTGAAAGGTAGAATCAGGTTTAAGAAATGTAAATGTTTTTTTGTTGATTCTATTCATACTACAGAAGCTGATCAATCTACTCGATTGATTCTCAAGTCATTTGATTGCTACACTGAGCAAGTAGCACTAGCTTTATCGTCAAGTTTACCAGTTCTCTCGGATTTGATCCAACATTTTATTTATCTTTTGTCACTTGTTTGTGTGTGGTCCCGCTGAGACTTTTCAATTTTATAAATCGGTCTATCTATAGAGTGTCGTAAAGGCTACAGTAGAATCAGCTATTTTATTTTAAAGGCTTTACTTAGACCTTCCAAGTATTTTATTTATTTAGTTTATCTAAGTTCTTGATTGTATGCTTTCCAGCCATATTGTGTTGAGTTGCAGTGAAATTAATTTCTGTACTCTGTAGGTGTCCTCATTAATTTTGGTGGTCTTTCCGGATTAAATGAAACTAATCGTGTCTTGTTTCAATCCATTTGAATGCTCTATTGTTGATGCCAGTGAAAGCTAGTGTTCCTTGCACTTTTTAAGCTTCAACATTTCACTAGCTCAAATTAATCGTTTGAAAATTAGAAAACTTTGGTTTCAGTTATTACAGAATCCCCGGCAGAACAGGTTACTTCTGTAGTAGAGAGAGCATTTGAATATTACATTCATTGATGTGTATAAACTAGCATTGGTGTGGGTTCTTGCATGCACTGCCTATGGGCTTCCTCATTATTTTATTTCCCTTAGTTGAATTCAAACTATAATCAGATTTATTTAGGGTTTCTTAATCGATATCTTCAGTTAATTTGTGCGCTTCAGAACCCATTTGAATGCGAAATTGTAAATAAGAACACAACATTTCAGTTTTTGACAATTTAGTTTTTTCAGTGGTGATTCTAAGTTCTACAGTCCGTCACCCATTCAGTCACATTTAGTAAAGCCAATAGAAGAGTCTGCATGTTGATAGCACATCAAAGCGGCCAGTGTTTGACTGTAATGTGCTTTATTTATCACCGGCTTAAGCTTTAATGTTATTGATTATCATGACTATATTTTTTCCTGGCTCAGTGAAAGATTCGATGGCTTTTAGTAACATATAATTAGCTGTTCTTCAGCTGATACTCACTTCGTGTTTGTTAGGACGTTTGACTTGTGTCAAATTTCTAAGTCCAAACTTGAAACAGAATGATATGCGGAAAAAAATGAATCTGATTAGCCCAACTTTTTTCCCCATTAAACTGAAAGATCCAGAAAATTATTTGGAACTTTGCGCTACAGGGTTTTCTCAGTCATCGTTTTATAAATTCGATCCCCCTCAAAACCTATACTTTCGTGTATTCTGACAAGAATATTACCATATTTTTTTGACAGAAATTGAATAGTGAATACACTTTAGTACATTGATCAATTAATCCCGGATATTTCTACTTGAAAGTCAGCTATATATTTCGAGAGAGACCTTTAATCAAATGATCTACACTCCATAGGACAAAATGGAACTTCTTTGATCTGTGAATTTAGTAATTATTATCAGTCTAACTTTGTGGGAATGAATAGAGAATGAAGATAGGCTTGAACTTTCCATATTCTAATGAATACTGATTTTTATATCGACTGACAATTATTATTATTGTTATTATTAATACATAAGAGAGAAAGAAACTTACAATTTGTTTTATTATTTTTTACAAAAATCTAAAAATCTAAAATAAAAGAAATACAAAATATAAAATATTATCGTGAATGATGGTTGGTGGTGTTATTTTGCGGCCGAAGTTTTGAATTAATTGATGCGTTGGGCAGTCGTTCACTGAGAAACTCTGAATGGAGCTCGATTCAACGGACTAATGAATCTAAGTAATTTAATTTTTGGACCGATCTTAGTTTCAGACGTCGGTGCAGATCCTAATCAAATCTGAACCGAATGAATGTGATATGAATCGGGCCTAAAAAGTGCTCGTTGCATGGTTCGAGATCGGCCCTGGTTTTGGACTAAATTGAGCTTTACTTGATTCCGTTACTTATTAGTATTGTTTTCTTTTGTTGGGATTTGCAGCTACCGTCGTGAGGGTCGTCCGTCTCTATGACTAACTGTAGAATTCCCATCAGTTTTCCCGGCATTATTTCTCATTCAAACGTTATAATTATTAGCGACCTTTGGTGGACGGGAACGAGTTTTAGGGGATATATTTTCGAAGTAAAAGGAATAGTGAGATATTTTCGGTATTACTAGTGATAAGTGCACTTAAAAGTCGCCTTATAATCCGAAGCTTCTAATTAAAAATCGTTCACTAGAGTCGTTTTCGCTTGAGTGGGATACCTACGGCACGGAGTTACGGTCACGGTACGGAATCGAAGACATTGTATTCAACCAATCACAGCGTTCAAAATCATCGCTCAACCAATCAGAATGCTTGTACACAGCACGGTCGCTCCGTACAGTCCCATCGTGTTGACTTTGTGCCAAGCGTGCCTTTACCTTCACGATTTATAAATACTTTCAATTCTGAACAGCTCTGTCGTGCTAACAGCTGAAACGAAATAAAGGCAGCGGTAGCGAGGATCAGGAAAGCAATTGCAATTTAACCATGTTGAAAGTCAACTAATCCACGTAACGACAAATTACCGTGTCCCTTCGGGGACTCAGTACCAATTAGGCCAATCAGTAATTAATTCTCACCCAAATAGATGAGTTCCGTTGCTATACGCGCGGGTCTGCGTTATTTTTAAAAAGTTGTAATTGATTGTGTTATTTGTAAATAGAGGCTGAAACGAAAGCCAAAATAATGCTCAAAATAGTACAATTGTAAGAAATAACGGAGGTTTCTTGGTGTTGCAGAACACCAGATGACGTTAGACAATGAACACAAAGAACGAGAAGAATGAACTTGAACCAAAACAATACCCTGCATACAAAGAAACCTAACCAAGAATACAATGCTGACTGTAGCACCAAGAAACACCCGAAATAACGACAAAGGGTTCGCCTAAACTATTTTTCAGTCAAAAGATGTTGTTTCCTGCTCCAAGCGACCACCTTGCATGTTTGATTACAAGACTAGGCACTCGTGGTGTACATGCATACACCTATTTCAAAAATACGGTTCAGTGTCAAGGACATCAGTCCATAGACAATAGGTTATACGTCGTTGCAAGACCGAACTGCATTATGGTAACAGCTTGAATAGCCAAAAATAACACTTCCTGTATGAAAAGCTGTATGATATCGTAACTATTGTTACTATTCTTATCATAAGGAGCTGCAGGTCATCTATATTTGTACGTGCTTACAATTTTTGCAGGCTTCTTTGAATTCTTTAGTGGAGATTAGCGACCGCACGGTGGTGTCATCACAGCAGGAATTAATCCCTAGACAAATAGCTGTGTACTATGTATGTCAACACGTAGGTCACGGTCATGGTAGCGTACGTATGAACCCTCGTCCCCAGGGCCCCCTCCACCGGTGGAGGGGGCCCTGGGGTCGAGGTTGGTAAATGTGTTCGTTTTACCACAGGCAGCCCAAGCTGTGATCTTGTGAATAATTGTAGTGAATGTATGTAGAATTACAAGATAATGTACAATGGCACTTACGTTGTCAATAAAGGACTGAAAATTCACCACAGTGTTGATAATTTACTGTTCTATTGCCCTGATGTGTTAGTTTGGCGTTTTAGGCCGTTTTTATTTTTTTTCTCCCTCACCCTGTAAAGGAAGAGAAGGCTGGAAACTACGGACTCCTAATCTTGGCTACGGCGATCTTCGAGGCCTCGAAAAACCTACAAAAATTCGAAATGTTCGCAATTTTTTCACATAATCCCGTTCTCACATTCCCCTAGCACACATCCAATCGGTTCATCACTGACCTACTCGCTTTTAAAGTCGTGAAATAAACGCAATTCGAGGTCAACCTTGCTTGTGACTAGCCGTGGAACCATCAGCTTCACATTTTATCGTATTCGGTTTCAACGAACTTCAGAATTTTTCGGACTTCTGTGTAAGGGGAGGGAAAAAATTCCGAAAAATTCTGAAACTCGCTCCAGACATTGGCAGGAACTACTTCAAGACACATACTATTCTTCCCAGTAAACTGCGACACTATCGATTTTGAAACGCCGCTCGTGCCAATTGGAATGTAGTCACGTGATGCACTTTTTCGTACCTCGTGATCACTTGTGGACGTACTTCGATCCGTCATATCTCTCCTCCCGCCCTGGTCATGATTGTATCTAGAAAAGGACGAAGTTGAAAACAAGAAAAGCTAAATTCCCCACATATATCAAGCAAGCTCTTTAGCCTTAGAAAAACATCTACGGCGACATGCAAGGCACACTGAAAATTGCTTTCTCCTGGGCCCCGGTCCTCATCAAAGATCAAATGATCAGTCATCGTGCCAATATTAAGATCGCAAAATATCTTGTCAATTTCAGGCGTGGGAGCCATCCGTTTTGATTGGTTGATGAAGAAAGCAAGCCTAATTAATTAGTAGTGTTACTAACGCGACCTTTCTATAAACTTGAGCTTTTCCCGTATAGAAAATACACGTGCAACAAACTGGTGTAGTAATTTTACTGTGGTTATTTAATGAATTCTTGCCCAACGTTTCCGACCAAATCAAACTCTAGCTTGCTTATAAACCTCGTTGCAAACGCATCACGTGGTGCCAAAAACTTGTTCACGTGGTACAAAATTCACATCACGTGGTTACAAACACAGACGCTACGAACGCGTAAAAAAAAAAAATCGACTGTGTCGCAGTTTACTGGGAAGAATAGTAGTAAGTTACAGTAACATTTATTCAATATTTACGCTGAAAATCCACCATTGAATAATGCCCATACATTCTCTTATACAAATGCTGCGCTTGGGCTACCTGTGCTTTCTTCGGAACACGTGCCGAACTGAGCCGAACCACAGCGATGATAAAGTCGGCCGATCTCCGGAATCAACCGACTTTATCATCGCTGGTTCGGCTCAGTTCGGCACGTGTTCCGAAGAAAGTTCGTTGAAACCGAATACGATAAAATGTGAAGCTGATGGTTCCACGGCTAGTCACAAGCAAGGTTGACCTCGAATTGCGTTTATTTCACGACTTTAAAAGCGAGTAGGTCAGTGATGAACCGATTGGATGTGTGCTAGGGGAATGTGAGAACGGGATTATGTGAAAAAATTGCGAACATTTCGAATTTTTGTAGGTTTTTCGAGGCCTCGAAGATCGCCGTAGCCAAGATTAGGAGTCCGTAGTTTCCAGCCTTCTCTTCCTTTACAGGGTGAGGGAGAAAAAAAATAAAAACGGCCTAAAACGCCAAACTAACACATCAGGGCAATAGAACAGTAAATTATCAACACTGTGGTGAATTTTCAGTCCTTTATTGACAACGTAAGTGCCATTGTACGTTATTTTGTAATTCTACATACATTCTCTACAATTATTCACAAGATCACAGCTTGGGCTGCCTGTGGTTTTACCGGGGTTCACGAGTTATATCGGGGATCTGCTTAGTTCGATCTGTTCCATACATTTTACCGTGTAACTAACAGACAGAGAATGGACAAGCATAAGCAAATTTGAGGATAAGCTTTTTTGGGAGACGCGGCATCATTGGGCCGTACAGGGTAGTGAACATGAAATATTCCACAGGACGACGGGCGATTCACCTGGTAATCCTGCTGCCTTCGGGCGAGACACCTGGAAAGCACGAGGGAACATTTCATATCAAAGAAAGACTTTTCACAGGTCTACGGGCGAAGCACCTAGTAATCCTGCTGCTTTCGGGCGAGACACCTGGAAAGCACGAGGAAAAGTCTTACTTGATTTTGGGGTTTATAAAGTGACGATATAATTATCAAACTTGCCACAAAATTACGGGCGAAACACCTAGTAATTTCGCTACTTTCGGGCGAAACACCTGGAAAGTACAAGAAAACGTTCAATGATTATTACAAACATGAATTGGGGGTATCTCTGCCGCTCTGCTTCGTCCATTCCAATATTTTGATCAAAATTCTCCATGCTCAAATTGCCATGAGAATTTTGGCAATGCATGTAAAAGAAAAGTCATACTTACAAGTTGTCATAAATACTAGTACCTTCAAAAATATCGATATTGACCTGTGAGGTCAATTCTGTTCATTTGATGTACAGCATTGGTCATATCAAAATCCTTTATGACCGATAGTTAACGTTCTTGATGTCTTAGCAAACCTGACACCAATCTAAAGGCAGCGACTAACACTTTCTTCTTTTTGCTATCATATTTTTTAACTGATTGAAACTGCTGCCATCACGTGAAATCCTAGACCTCAGAATGATTGTATTTCTTCATTAAAAATTGCATTTTCCTTGAACCTTGATGACTTGCAGCATCGATCAGTACGATCTATTAGTAACTTACCAGACCTTTGAATTCTCAAACACTTGAATAAGAGGAACAGAAACTGCTCCAGCACCGATCATAGCGACGAACCGACGATCAGTCCATAATAAAAGCGCGAAAAGTTGTACGAATGAGGCGCCAAAAGAAGACTTCTTCCAAATATGGAATAATCCTTAGTACGTAGTACATAAGATCTGTACATAGGATGTCATCATGTGTAACGCCATGAGTCAAGTGGGATTAACCTTTCAAAGCCGCAGCCTATTGTTTATCGCACAGCAGGCTCCGTACAAATAAAGTGGGTCTCGTTATGATTTATTATCTCATTGTGTAAATTACGTAATTCAGCTTATGCTGCAATGTAATTATTTTTAATAAAGATCTATCTAAAGATCTATTGTTATTATTATTCTAAGTAGTTAGTATTATTTAATACTATTACCATTACTAGTATTATAATAAGTCCTATAGCTAATCACTCAAAAGCATCGAAAACCAAGTCAAAAGTACAACTATACCCTACTTGATATACACGCCGGTTGTCGTAGACATCAGTCCATAGGCGATAGGTTATAGGTCGTTGCAAGACGGAACTACATTATGGTAACATATTGAATGTCGTGGAGGCCAGAGAAAATTCGATTCAAAATTTGTCTTGACTTGTTTGAAATCAAATAGTACTACTACTACTACTACTACTACTACTACTACTACTACTACTACTACTACTACTACTACTACTACTACTACTACTACTACTACTACTACTACTACTACTGCTACTACTACTATACTACTACTACTACTACTACTACTACTACTACTACTACTACTACTACTACTACTACTACTACTACTACTACTACTACTACTACTACTACTACTACTATACTACTACTACTACTACTACTACTACTACTACTACTACTACTACTACTACTACTACTACTACTACTACTACTACT